>BMAO01026780.1:0-160485 GCA_019973975.1 Trichonephila clavata | reverse complement strand
TCTACTTAATCAAAAAATAGATCCCATGTTTTTGGTTCTTGGCACAGGGTGTACCATTATTTAATAGCTTTAAAGAGCTTATCTAATGAGGAATATTTTCAATAACAAAAAACATTGAATTTACACATTCCGTTTGTTGTGGCAAGCTTAGCCTATGCAACTCGTCTTCTTTTTTACTTTGCACTATTGTGGTCACTGGGAAGACAAATTCCTTCTGTTTTATAAATTCTAAAGATTTCAAAAGCATTTCTTTTAGTTCAACAATTTTAGGCGATTCATGTACTGTTTCATCGATTTCTTCTAATACAGCCAGCTAGAATTCGTACCATTTTTAAGCATTATTGATCATAAACAATGTTCAATGGAAAAATCAAACTCATTTACTAGATAATCCGTTAATACCTCTGGTTTTCAACGGAGAGTGCCAGCTTAAAAGCAAACTTTGAAATGTTCTTGTAAAAACTAACAGAAACCCTTTTCCGATTTCCCACATAAGAATAATCCTCTTTTTTTGTTTTCAATTACTTTCTCTTGTACTCTTTTTCTCCCGTTCAAACGCTGAAATGGAGTGGAAGTGGACTGCATGGCAGTAGTATTTAAAGAAGATACAATTTTTCGGAAAAAGTGTACATAAAATTTTTATTTAACAAAACAACACGCGCATAAAATTTTTCCATTCAAAATCAAGCGACACGAGCACGACTTTCGACTACAGCCAAAAAAAACAGTTACTGTAACGCGCCCGAACCTGACGCTTCATTTAAATTCACTCATTAGCAAAACGCTTCTAAAGAAGTTTCACTTAAAAAGGTTTGTGGCACATTGGTCCTGTTTATTGCAGTTAATTAAAAATGAAGAAACTTTCATATAAATTTGGATTTTCTTTTATTCAAAAAAAGTATAGTTCGTGCAAAAATATAACTTAGCATATTCTCTAAGGCCATTATCAATAGGTTTTTAACCAATACAGTTATGAATTCTAATTTTAAAAACATATAGAATTCAAATTAAACAGAATTTTTTTTCTTCTTAACCACACTTAGAAGAATGATTAATGAACTAAATTAAAAGTATTTTTGCTTCAAGATTTATCAAGAAGTTTTTTGATGTTGTGAAAATAAAAACTGATCAGGAGGAACAATTTAAATAATGTTAAATAAGAATTTAAGGCTAATACACAAGTTATATAATCAGTGCATAGTTATTCCATTTCTTAAGCAACAATAGAATCGTTTCCTCCAGTCAATTTTGAAAATATTACACTTCTTAACTTACTTTACAAAATTAAAAAGGTTTACTTTTAATTTTTTATTAAAATGTATCAGTACAAGAATTTTATTGAAAACAATATCAGTATAAAGTTTTATTGAAAATGGTATCATTGTAGGAATATCAGTATAAAAATTGTATTGAAAAAGGTATCAGTATAAGAATATCAGCATAATAATTTTATTTAAAATGGTAATACTGTATGAATATCAGTATAAAAATTTTATTGAAAAAGGTGTCCGTTTAAGAACATTAGTTTAAAAATTTTATTGAAAAAGGTATAGTATAAAATATCATTAAAAGAATTTTAATGAAATGTTATCAGTATAGGAATATAAGTATTTACTGCATGAAGAATGCATTTTTATCTTAAAATACACTACGCCTAAATAATTTATCTAAAATATTGAATCTCTCTTCATATAAACTTCACAAAAATATAGAAAAATTTCGATTTAAAATGCCGAAGAATTTCCTCTAAATTTAAATAGAACTAACTATATGAGAATATTTTTGTCTTAAATTTCACAGAATTCCTCATTCATAACAAACAAAAATGTAAATTTCAATAAAACTCTTAAAACACAAAAAGGAGCAAAAACGGATAAAAAAAGGCTATTTTTCCACAGGGCATGAATTCGCTTATAAACGTTATAGCTATAATATAAAAACGTAACAACTATCTATATCTTGTATCGTTATCTATTTAAGTTAATAACCTCTTAAAATAATAGCTATAAAATAAGTTACGTTTTAAGTTCATTTTGGAGTGAATGAGTGAATATTTACTTCGCACGATAAGCTACACGAAGACTTTTGGCGACGGATCTCGTTATTTTGACCCATGGTTAAGTTAAGGACGACACCTGAACAGACCCCCTCTCCTAACTTCCACTCTACACCAACGGGAGAACGTTTGAGACTCGCAAAATTTAACCAGGGCTTCGAACCGAAACTGTACCGAAAACCAGAAAAAAACAGTTATTTTGTCGGAACGCAAACCGGAACTGAAACAAAAAATATATTGGCTTATTTCGGTTCCACATATTTTAAGTCATTTTGTTACTGTAACCAACTTATCAATATTTCTATAATTGCACCTCAACCCTATAACTATATCATTATTGCATGTACATTGCTTCTCGATTTCCTGTTTTGATGTTCACTAATGCTTTTGTGTTTCAGTTTCACAAGGAACCACTTGTATTAGGCAGATTTAATTCAGTTGAATAAACTAGAAGTATGGGTAATCTCTTAAGAAAAATATTACTTAGTGTACCAATTAAAAAATTAATTCTTCAAAACTTTGACAGAAGTGTATTTTTAGTACAAATAAGAATATACAAAAATGAAATTATTCATTTGGAACAGAACCGAAAACCGTTATTTTTGGCGGAACAAAAACGGAACTATTATATATATATATATATATATATATATATATATATTTCAAAAAATATACTAAAAATAGTTATATACCTAAGTAACTATAGTCATAATAGAAAAGATTTAGCCACAGAAATACTAAAGCAAACTCCCAGCCTTAGGAACTAGGAATGCAGGTTTAAACAAAGTTTTCTGGCCAGCCAACCTTCACCTGATTTTGCAGTATTCTGGGCCATAGGGAAAGCAATAAATTTCTAGAGAAGTTTAACTATATTATAGATAAAACCATAATCTATTAATGTAATACTATAATGTTATAGCCTTTAATAATTACTAAAATATTTAAAATAAAAGCTAAACTAATAGAAGACTTACCATGTGAATACATATTCGCCTCTTATGGACAATAACAGTAACGCATATAATTATTATGTATTGATAAGGTAGCATTATTACTATATATATACTTTTAAAAATTCTATATTTTATTTTAAAAATTTATAGAAAATAAAAATACCATCCAGGCATAAACGATTAATTTTTAATAAACTATATTATTACAAAATTACTTAGCTAGAGGAGCCATCTATCTATAAACTGTACAACTGAAAAAACTTTTTTTTACTTAACTGTTATATAACTTTTTATAAATTTAGGAGGGTAACTGTGTTCTATACAATGTTTAATAAAGTTATTAATATTTAAGCCCCCAAGTTACACCCACGGGTGGGAGTTTGAGACTCTACAAATTTAATGTGTAACGACCCCCTTTACACAGCGGGTCTTCAGCAGTACTAGGCTAGAATTCACGGCACACCAGACACGAGCCCGTGACCTTGGCCACAAGGTTACAATGGTTACTATGAGAGATAATATAAATTTTTTAAAAGAACCTAATTGTATTATAACGTTAAGAATAGCATTTAAAGTGTTGAAGGAAATTTAGCAAGCTGATAAGTAACTTCAAAAAAGAAATCAATGGCATACAACATTTAAATTATAATTGACATATAAGATGAGGTTTAAAAAAACCTGTCAATATATCCCTTATTTTCTACAAAAAAATAAACCCATCCTATTTGAAGTCTAATTTGAATTTTTATTTTTCTGTTGAAAATATATTTTTTTCAGTGTATTTTTTTTACTTATTCCTTCTTACTTAAGGTATCTGACTACTTGCGACAACTTTTTTTAAGAAAATGGAGATATGGGGATTTTTTTTTGTGTGGTTTTTAGATTTGTTTAGTGGATTATAAGAAAAATATGCTAAAATTAAGAAGTGTAAAAGAATTTATTATTACTAAAAGGAGAAAACATTGCTAAACATTTATAAAAAATTACATAAACGAGGCCAGTGGCGCACACAAGGGGGGGAATCCTGGGGATCCGGAGCTCCCCCCCCCCGAAAGCTATTATTTTTTTCGATTGATTATAATCCTATGTATATAGTACGTAAAATTTAATTAAGTATATGTTGCTAATAATTAATTTAATTAATTAATTAATGCCAATTATTCATTCAATTATTAATATTTTGTTACCGAAAATCGACAAAATAAAAAGAACATGTTGGAGAATGACACGAGAATAGTGGACTTTCGACCCTGGACCGCTCCCCCCCTTGAAAAATTCTATTTATTTTTGAAATGACCTTCAGGATAAGAGATATTTTAATTTTTACAAAAACTATAGCACTTTATCTTAATTATTATATGATATTGCTTACAAGAACTGTAATTATATTAACATAAGGGACTGTAAATTTTGTAATAAAAAAGTGATTGATAAATCTAAAGGGTAAAACACTTCTTCTATTATACAGAACATACCCAGAAAATTTTATAATTAATTATTTTCAAAACTTTTTCAGTAATCGCTGTCCCTGTAAGAACTTTTTTTTAAAAAAAACACACATTTCGAGTAAAACGTGTTTTTAAGTTTGACATCTCGTTTAAAGTTATGGCATCTGCTTTTACTAAAACACTTGTAGTTTTTGTTCTAGTGAATGGAAAATAAAGAACTCGGAATTTTTATAAGGCTAATAAGATGGCCTACAAAATAAAATAATAAAAAAGTTATCAATTTTTTAAAAAGATTCACGATTTTAGGGTAGTCGGATACTTTAAAAGGGCCGAAGCAAATTTAGCAAGCTGATAAATAACTTCAAAAGAGAAATCAATGGTATACAAAATTTAAATTATAATTGAAATATAAGATAAATTTTAAAAAAACCACCCGTCTATAAAAATCCCTTATTTTCTCTTCAAGAACAAACCCATCCTTTTTGAAGTTTAATTTGAATTTTTATTCCTCTGTTGAAAATACCTTTTCTTTTCAGAGCATTTTTTTACTTATCCTTTCTTACTTAAGATTTTTTTATTTAAATATAAGGAGATGCATTCTCTATAAGTTTTACAATAATAATAATTATTATTAAGGAGTTAAAAGGGAATGTAATTTAGTATACATGAAAAAGTTTCTTCCATAAAAATTGAACTTATTCACGATGCTTCATGTAATCCTGAAGAGCTTGCTAGTAGCATTAAAATATAGTCACACGTCAGTTTTCTTTTAATTGATAAGTAGATATACCTTTCCTTGAGCATATATATATATATACATCTTATTTATTCTCTAATAAATGTTATTTTTAATCTTATAATGATGCAATTATGCAGTATATACACATATTATGACCTATGTTTCGATTACAATTAAGATATTAATCTATTTTTATTTATAACTCTGTTATAAAAGGTACATTTTTCTTTTTATTAAAGAAAAACAATCCATAGCTGAATTTTAATTTAAGGGGTAGCTCTTATTTTTTTATGGGGCCGCGTTAGTCTTGTGATCAAGGTTACGGATTCTTGGCTGGCGTGTTATGAGTAGGATCCTAGTGCTGCTGTTGACCCACCGCGAAGAGGTAGCTAATGCACGTTAAATCCAGGACTTCAAACAGTAATTTTTTCACTCCAGTCAACTAAAACAAGTAATATAAAATAATTTTTTTAGGAAATTCCTACTTAGGTCAACAAATAAAAATTTTATTTAGTTACTTTTTTATTAATTAGTTACAATTAATATAAATATGTATATACATATGACAGTCACAATATTAAGTGTCAAAATAGAAAGCGATTTTCCATTTTCATTTCTACGTATGGTGTTGGACTATTTTTTGTTTGTTAATATATATTCATTAATAAAGTTAATTAAATTTAATTATTCTAATAAATAGTATAAGTAGAAAAGAAACCCCCATTCTCAGAAATTATGACATACTAGGTGGGATTCGAAGCCACGACTTTTGGATTAGAAGTCCAACGCGCTATCCTTTGTATAACATGGACACAGCGACCAATTTTCCTTCCTATGTATGCTGTTGGACTATTATTTTTGTGTTTGTTACTATTTATTATTTTTTAATTTTAATTAATGAATTAATATTTGAAAAAAACTGTATTGATATCAAATGTCATCCACTACAAGTTTAAAGAAATGTGCTAAAATGTTTTTATTTGATAGTATTATTTTCATTTTGAATGTTTTTTATGCAGTGAATTCAAGCAAATGTATGTGTCAAGGTTTACTCTCCCATACTTCTATTTTATAGTTACATATTTTTAATCAAATAACCAAACATCCAGAAATAAACAGTCATTTTTCATTCATTATTTAATAAAAAGGATATAAATTTATAATTTAAAAAAAAACTAAATTGGTATTGATTTGCATTATTTATTAGAAAACTAATTAGTTAATAATAATATCGTACCTTGTCTGTTTTCTTGTGGATAAAACTAGATTAGTTTTGTAAATTAAAAATTAAAAATAGAAATATAAAGAAAGATCTTATCACTGAGGGGGAAAAAAACTAAAGAGTTTTATATATACACGAAAAAGCCTGTGTAAACTTCCGGGTTAAGCTGAGGGAAAATAAATCTGTCTGTAAAGGAATATAAATTGAAGACATTTCGGAAAGGAGATAATTTTAATGACATAAGTATAGAAATCCCTCACATCACGCTTACACCCTCACCCAGAAGTGCTGGCATCGAGAAGGAAAAAGGAAATTTCCATTGGGATAAAGTTATACTCCTGGAAAAATCCCTTGCCACGCCGGGCTAAATGGAGGAAAACAGACCCGTCCAACGGGACAAAGATATGGAAAAAATTGCGAAAAAGGGAATTTTAATGACAAAATATAGAAATCACACACAACCGAAGGAGTAATGACATCGAGATGGGAAGAGGAAATTTCCATTGGCAAATTATAAACTCGAAAAACCCCGTGCAGGGTCGGGCCATGCAGCCATAACATATGACACAATGACATAATATGGCGCTGAAATTGATTTCAGATAAACTGTAATTTTATGACGTAGCTTTTTTGATTTAATTCATTCACAGGTTAAAAAAAAGCTTTTAACATGTGACTAACGTGAAATATATCCTTGAAATCATACTTTTACAATTACATATGTTGTCGTTAAAATACAGTTTTCAGACTTACTGGAATTTTATTGAGTGATTCCTTCACTTTGATTAAAAAATAACTGCTTTTGATATGTGATTTATTTGAGATGTTTCTTATTAAAAACACAATTTCTAAAACGCAAAGATCTATGTTTTTTTTTAAATTTAAATTTCGAAAAGGGATAAAAAAAAGGGTATATTGGAAAATTTTTTACCTTTTCCTAAGGTTCCAATTGAAACTGAAACTGAAGCGGAATATTGTAATAATCTTTAAAAATTCACGAAATTTTTTACATTTCTAACTTTTGACATTTTTTATACATAAAAATGTTTTTTTTTTTTAAAAAGTAGTTTTTCGTTTCGGGGATCCGTAAAAATATAACTAAAATAACTCTCAAAATCGACCCCTGCCAATAATAATTAATGGTTGTAAGCCTACCAAAGAATTCTAGAATTTGAGGGCTTATGTTGCATGCGCGTAAAGACAACTTTCGGAGAGGACATAGGCAAACATATTAATTGTGTGTGTGAGAAACAGAATAACAAGAACAGAGTTATACACAAGAAAATTCCGAGCAACTCTGGACCATGCAGCTATATATGGATGTAAATTAATATTTTTTTTTTAAAAACTAAAACACAGTATTGTTTTTTTTATAATTCATTACTAAATTATTTTAAAAATCGTGCAATGGCTGCTTTCTATTGGATAAAATAAGAATAATTTTGTAAATTATTAATGGAAAATAGAAATTTGATCTTATCCTTGAGGAAAAAAGAAATGAAAAAGAGTTTTATATTCTCGAAAAAGCCCCTACAACACCGGTTAAACGAGAAAAAATAAATATTCTTAACAAGGAAAAGTGGAAGACATTTCGAAAAAAAAAGGAATTTTAATGACATAAATATAGAAATCACTCTCCTAGAAGTGCTGGCATCGAGAGGGAAAGGGGAAATTTTCCATGGGGGTGAAGTGATGTACTCGGTAAGAGCCCGAGCAACGCTGGGATATTCTGACGTGAAGCAGACCCATCCGATGAAGCTAAGAGAGGGAAGAAGTTTCGAAGAAGGGTATTTTAATGAAATATTAATATGGAAGTCACAAACACACCAGGAAGAGTGCTTAAACTGATACGAGAAGGGGAAATTTTAAAGGAAAAAATATCTATACAGTTGAAAAAGCCCGTGCAACGCCGGGCCATGAAAGCTAGTATATATATATATATATATTGTGTTGAATTTTTTCTATCTTATTTGCAATCCTTGTGTTGTAAAAATACAATGCATTTTCAATATCATGGATAAATAGCTAAATATCATGGATAAATATAATGGATATTGTTTATCAATATGAGATAAACAATAGCTTAAAGAAGTAAATTTTTAAAACTTTTTTCACAAGTTTAACTTATATTTTGGAGCCATCTACTGTTTATAGATAAATCATACTATTATTTTTTATAAATTATATGTAATTCAATAAGAAGAAAAATATATTTAAGACTAAAGATAATTAAATTGAATTTCTGATAATTATTGCATCTTTTCTGATGAAACATTCCCTTAATATTGTATAATAATTTTTAAAAAGTAGATCAACATGTTAAAGGCACTTTATACAAAGACAATTAAAAAAAGTATTCAATTTGTCATAAAAAATTGTAATGCAAACTCTTTTAATATAGTTCATACTAGCATTAATAACATTAATTTGTGATCCAAGTGTCGCATACCCATGCATTATATTTAGTATCCCAGATATAAAAGTGCAATTTCCAATAGAAAACTATTCAGCTCTGCAAAACATTGTACTAACGAGTAAAATTACAAACATATGTTTATTTAGTGCATGGTTTTTTTTCCAGAAAAGTTACAATTTTTTGCAATTTCTTTTTCGATACTTAATATAACAAGGGTATTTAAGCATTATGTATACGTGCATGACTGAAGGTAACTCTTTATTAATTTTAATGTGCTTATAGAGCACTTGGTATAGTGACTGCAACTTAGAGAAAAGTATTATATATATATAAAACAGTTAATATGCATGTAGAAATAACTCATTATAATCATTTAGTTAATTATTAGCCCTGATTATGTACTTTATATGTAATTAAATAACTCATAATAATGGATAATCACATTACAATGAATATATCCTAAAAATTATATATTAATATGAATCATTGCTTTAACTAAAAAATTAAATAGTATTTTCTTTTATTACTTTAGACAACCATTTCTAAAAAAAAATTCCAAATATTTTTAAAGAATAATTACTAAGTAAATCAGACAGTCAAAGATGGAGAATGTTATTTTATTAGAGACATTTCAAATATCTTTAAATGCTCCATAATATTGTAAAACACATACATATATTTAAAGTATTTATATGCAATACATTGTAAAAATATAATTCATTTTCATCCAGTTACTGTTCCACAGTAAAATAAAATATTCATTCGAATTTTAAGTGTAGGTAGGCAAACTTGATGTAAATATAGCGTTAAAAAAATTCCTTTTCATCACAGGATAAATACCATATCAACTCTAATACTTTATGTATAAAATGGGGGGGGAGGAGGCGATGGAAAAAAATACACTTTCACCAAAAGATAATTATCTACATTTATCTAAAACTTTCATATTACCTAATAATCTATATACACAGGCTTCAAGAAACAAATGTTTTTGCAAGTTTAACATGTACTTCAAAAAAAATAAGATAACAACAAATCATCAAATTAAATTTGATCATTTCTAAAAATTGTTGCCTTTTGCGATGGTATCATTCCCCTCAAGAATATTTTATTTTAATTTAAAGAAAGAAATTACATCAATTTTTAACAGTAAAGAATAATTATTAATAATTTAGAAATCAATAATATGTGAAATGTAAAAATCAAAGAAAAATTTATTTAATTTTTGTAAACATTCCTTTCACAAATTATCATCAAATTGTTTTACTTCAGAGTAAATATTTTCTCTTGACTATGACTTATGAATTAAAGTTATAAACAGACATTTTTTTATATTATATACACTTAACTGACACTGTGTATTTGATAATAATAGTGAGTTCCATTTAAGGTAACGATACAATTGTTTTTCGATAGTCAAACAGTTTGAAGTTTTTTAAAAGAAGTTGTATTGATCCCATATACTGTAAGCCATTCTTGCGCAAAAATATATAATTAATAACTACTAAATTAATTAAGAATTAAAATAACTATTAGCTGTGTGCCAGGTGCTAGGATCCAACCTAGCTAACACTATTTGAAGCAGACAAATACCTAATTAGATAAATAAATTAGAATAAAACAAAAATTATATCAAAGAGTTATTGAGAGTTTTTCCTTACAAATATATACACTAGAATAATGCATAAAATACAATGATATCATATATTTTAATTAGAAAAAACTAAAGGACAAGAATGTCAACAACTTACGTATAGGTTCTAACACGCGAAGAAACAACACGTGCAAATGTTGCCACGATTGTCACGTGATTCCCCGCTTGGCGTCTTTCAGTCGCGAATTTCCTCCATAGCAAACTCTTGGCCTCAGGAACCAAGACTGCAGGTTTAAGGCGATATGGTACCCTAAAAATCATTAAACTGTCGAAAAAAATTTTATTGGCTTATTTTTGATACCCCGAATCTTTATAAATATACCTGCAAAATTTCAAAGCTTTACCTGCATTTTTCATTAAGTAATGGAGCAATGTTTGATGCTAAACAGCATCAAACATTTTAGATTACCTACATTTCAGACTTTCTGCTAGAAAAGAGCCTGATAAAAAATGAATTAATTATTTTCTAATGCACATCAATGAGATTGACGTTATATATGCAGTAATAAATCATTTTAAGAAAGAATTGTGCAATTGATGCAAAAATTCAAGTTTGTGAATTATTTACTAAATATCAAATGGATTCGGTCAATATTTAAAAGTTGTGCGTGCTTTTTATGATATTATTATGAATGGAATTAAAACTTCAAAACGGATTCTCCCAAAGCACAAATACTGAATCTCATTTTGATAACTCAGATAATTAAAAATCTAATTCGCAAGAATAGAAAAACTCTCCCATTTTTTATATATTTGTTTTTGGTGATATATATATATATCCCATGTGTGCGAGATTCAACACTTTTATTATTGAAATATTTTTTTAAACAAATGCACATAAACAGTTCTTAGATTTTGATGTATTTTACCTATAAATTGCTATTTGATTTTGCTTTCATTCGTGTACAATATTTAACATGCGAAGGCTTTTAAAATCATGGAAATAAAAAATAAAGGCATAAACATCTTTTGTACATGTTATGCATTAGCTCAGAGCATGGAATTCGCTCTGAAGTGTGTGTATTTATTTTTTTTTTATAATTATTAAGATAAAGTTTTATGATATATTGGTCTTTCATTCGTTTTTTTTCTATATATTCATTATGGAAGTATACTGTTTAATTGTTCTACATTTGTGCAATTTTTTATGGTAAGTAGTTTTAAATAAGCTAATTAACATTTCATAAAAGTTTCAGACTATTCGATGAATATTATATCACGCTATTCGGAATGAAAACTTTAAACTTATATTTCTCCATGTTGAATTTTTGTACATATACTGTTATTCAAAACCCTAAGGCTTTTTTTATAGTTGAAGTATGAGTTTAAAATTTTTTATACATGTTCTGAAATGTATGTTTTATAAAACGTGCATGTGGAATTAGCTCTAACCTGTTTAGTACTTTTTCTAAAAAATTTCAAAATCAAAATTTATGTTTTTTTGGGGAATTTTTGGAAGTTTAACTATAAAAAAATTAAAGAGCAGCAGCAGAAAAAAAATCATGCACAGTTTTATGTAGTATATTATAAGGTACTTGGAAAAAAATTTTGAAAGAAAAGAGACATATTTAAAAAAGCCTTAGCGATTTAAAAAATGCTTAAAAAGGCTAAAAAAATTTTAATTTTGCAAACATTTTGCAACAAATTATAAAATTTTGTATGGAATTATTATTAAATATTAACCATTATGAAATACAATTAAAACCAAATATCAAATATTAAAAATAAAAAAAAAATTGTGAAGATGGTACCATATCGCTTTAAGCAAAGTTTTGCGACTAACCAACCTTCACCTGTAATTTGCCTATGCTCTGGGCTATAGGGAAAGGAAGGAATATTAAGAGAAATTTAAATATTACAAATAAAATATACTATACTATTAATATATAACGATAAAATTATAGCCTACTATTAATTACTAGTGTAAAATTAAAATCGATGCAATGAAACTAGATGATGAAACTTACTTCGTGAGTACAAGACCAAATTATGTTACCCACCATATACAAAGGAGTATAGTAGTACCGCATAAAATTAAAGTTAGTAAATTGTGAAAAAATAATATTAAGTCTATATATAAACATTAAAAAACCTTTATTATTGATATAAAATTAATAGAAAATAATAGGACTTCCCAAACATGCATAATGATATTTAAATAAAATATAGTATTATTAATTTATGAAACATGTGAACATATCAGAAGAATATATATGTATATTCTTCTGATACAAATGATAATTTATCCCAAAACAGCTTCAACTTTCCTCTAAAAAAGCAGACCTAGTTCAATTAAAATACATTATACAAATGCAAGATACACTAGCTGCAATACACTCACCATATGCCAAATGTCCTCGAATATACAACAATCTCAAATCGAAACTTCATTTTCCATTTTACTTCACAACTTCTATCGCCTAACCCAATGAGACACTCTCAAATTTCAAGTCGGTACTCTGAATTTGATGCCTCTTTAAAAAACCAAACAGAAAGTAAAAAATAAAATAAAATAAAAGACGGAACAAAAAAGGGGGGGAGAAGGGAATAAAGTAAAAAAGTCAAGAAAGTAACAACTAAAAATTCCCTGAGTGCAGACGTAAGTATAAAGTGAGGGGCGGAGAGCGAATTAAAAACAAACGGGACTCAGAAAAAAAAGTTTTAAAAAAAGGAGAACATAAAATGTTAAATAAATACAAATGCACTATCTTGCTTTGTTGAAAGCCGAAAAGGAAGGAAGGAACTATTGAATAGGTCGCTGCAACGCCTCCATATTCTCCCTAATTTCAATACTGTTCTTTGACGACACGTCTGAAATGCAGATTCAATTAGAAAGGCGTACCATCCAATCAGGATTGAATTTGCCCGACAATATCAAGAGAGGGTTGCAAATTGTTAAACTCGGGGGCAAGGGGTGGTAAAAAGGAGATTGTCGGTAAATGCGAAGGGGGTCTCACTACTGCCCGCACCCAGCTTAGTAGGCTCGTAATTAAGGTTCAGGGAATGTATATCAGAGGAGAATAGGTTCCTCTATTTCAGTTTCCTGAAGTAACTTCCTCCCTAGGTGGAAGTTTCGACCGAGAGTAAATTCAGAGAGCATATGAGACGGTTCATTTTAAGGGTTCTAGGCTTTGATTTCCCTGCCCCTTTTCATTTTAAAATGTAACAAATGAGAAAAATAGATCTCCTTTGTGAACTGAAGCAAATAAGGATTTATTAAGGTGCCAACAATTGAACTGAAGCGTAAGAACACATTATAAGTGAAACTTGTTACATGGAACGTTTTTATTATAGCGAATCTTATCCAAAGTGAGTCGTATCAATAATATATATAAACACAGTTCTTATTTGAACTAACAATGTTATATAGTATAATATGATAAAAACATTTATGATTAAAACATTTCAATATTAAAAACCCAATATTAAAACATTTCAATATTAAAAACTCAGTATTAAAACATTCACTAACAGTTTAAAAATTAAATCATTACTTAGTTCTCTTTTTTTTTTTCAAACATTGTGAAATAAAACGAATAATATAACGTTTCTTCAACACTTTACCTGATTAGATGTTTTAACTTACGCATATTGTAAATAAATCTTGTAACAGAATAAACCATTTATATTAATAATATACTATATTTCTACATTAGAATATATATATATGTAATTAGTGACCTGTAGCTATTATGGAGACATTCTAAGAAACACTTAGATGAAATCAAAGAGGGGTAATTTCTATGGTGAAAATTAAAAATCTATTGGTTGCAAAATCTGGATTTGAACCATCCAAACTACACCCTTGTATACGCGAGTGTTTGCAACCAACAGCTATATAAAAACTGCTCACTATCTCAAATTATGAGATTACAATGATGGACAAATATCAAACAATCTTTCTGATGCCTAGATATACTAGACCTGCACCTAGAGTTAGTATCCTGGGTGCAATTATCTGTGATAACTGGAGCATTTTTGTGATTATTCCTCGTATCCTGACTGGAAACTTGTACGTCAGTCTGGTGAGTCAATCTGTTGCACTGCCATTTATGAACATTATTCAAGGTGTTTTTCAACAGGGTAACGCACACCCTTATACAGCTGTTGTAACACAACATGTTCTACGGAGTGTCGATGTGTTGCCTTGGCCTGCTAGATTACCATATCTTTCTCCAATCAAACCAGAATGAGACATTATTGGACGGTAACTCCTGATTCATCCACTCGGATCATGGCTAGCGTGTCATGAGTTCGAGTCCAGTACCACTGAAGACCCGCCGTGTAGGGGAGCGATGCATGTTAAATCTATCGAGAACTCAAAATGTGACGGATCTTTACGCGGCTCTACTAATCCCTTCATGACTCTTTTAGGAAAATATTTATTTTAACCAACTTTCACCGAGTAAGGAAGCGTGATTATGTAAATGAAGTATATTATATAATTTCTGTTTTCGCGAGTTTGTGAGTTGGCACGTTGGAGTTGGCAAGTAGGAGTTAACATAGAGTCTGCGAGTTAGTTGTTATTTGAAGATTGATAGAGAGTGGAATTAGTTAGAGGTCTTGAAGTTGTCCAGGAAAAAGATTACAGAGCGTGGATCCAACGACATTGATCAAGCCGATAGAAATCACCTGCTACTTACCAGTGTAGGATCCGATGCATAGAAAGTATAGGTATTGTGAGCTTGATTAAGTAGAAGTTAGCTTATTAGTGTGCGACGTAATTATATTTGAGCGTATTTAAGCTATCTTAGATTCAGTTGAGGGTCTGTAGTAGTATCCCCGTGTTATAGAATCTCACCTCCGTAGTCTACTATATAATCACCTACTTTAATTAGATTGATATTGTGTCTGATTGATATTTGGAAACAATAAATTAATTAGATTGAAATCATGTCTGTGGATCATTCAGTTTCTCCCACACACCTAGCCGGGTTTACAGGTAGACAAGAGGGTTCAGAGTCGAGCAGGAACCGACCGCTATTACAAAACGTCATCCCGTTGGTGTGGTGGGGTAGTAGGAGAGAGGGTGCCAACTCAGGTGTCGTCCACGTCACTTGACCCTGGTTCAAAATTACGCGGTACATCGCCAAAAGCCCTCGGGTAGCTGAACGGTGCGACGTTAATATTCACTCACTCACCCAGATTCATTCACAACCAATATTAAACGCCCTTAAATGACCGACCAAGTGCAACAGACCTGCAATTCCAACCCACAAATTGGCATTCGGCATCCCTACGAGAAATTACCCGCACGTTTGCATACTTGCTTTAAAAATTCTGCCATTTACATCAGTTATTAATGTACCATCATTTCCCATTTAAAATGTCTCTTCTCTCACTTACATTAACCCAGTGCCGGTTTATCCACTGGGCGCCTAGGGGACCGGATAAGCTGAACTTCACCAGATTTTCTGGTTATGAATTTCGAGCCTCCAGTGCCAAGGAGGCCTGTAGATCTTCTGCACCCAGTGCCGGAAATGAATTTAAATTGGCACTGTTGTCATCTTGAAACTTTAATCAATTAAATATGTAACCTAGACACAAATGTATTACAAAAGTTTCATTAGGCTACAGTATATATATTTGATGTGTTGGGATTTTATTTTCATCTGTGTATAAAAGATTGGGCTACATTAAATTTATCTGATATTTAAAGAATAAGATCTGATGCTGTAGGTAAAAGAATGATATGTACCACATATACAGTTCAGATATCATCTTCTACATTAAAGCATGCAATCGACACTGGACCTCGTGCAATTTCAGAACAGCATTAATTCAAAATTAAATTAACCTTCAATAACATTTATTTCTGGTATCCAACAGATTATTATTTCTATAATTAAACATGAAATCATTTTCCTCTATTCATTAAAAGGGTTCAACCCCAAACATTCGTTTCAAATATTGCATAAAATAAAACGCGTCAAGCGCAGAATAAATCACTTTCTCCTCAAACCTCTCTTGATGGAAGTCCTTCAAAATTCCGCCCATTACCCTCTTCAAAGAGTGTTTCTGGGTTATCTATTCAAAACCACACGTGCCTTCTAATTTGCTCTCCGAATTTTCCAAAATCGCGCCGAATATAAAATCAAAGACTCTCGGATGATTTAAAGTGAGCCGGGTGAATTCGAGCAAAAGGCATGAGAGGGGGACCGATAACTTTCTCCCTCCCCCTGGAAGTCTGGCAAGTGTTTGGTCAACGAATGACAGCTGGAAAGATCGATGATGGCAATATACCTACCCGAAGATCCTTTTCTCTCTCCCTCCAGTAACTGTCGGTATCATCCAGGGTGTCTTTCATAGTTTGGCGAGGTGAGATTTCAGTTTGGCAAGTTATTGCCCCGTTGGCAGATGATAAATTAAATTGTCATACAAAAGTAGCCAATCTTTGTGATTAGTGTCTGTATATTACCTTAAAGTAGTGGATATACAGTAAAACCTGTTTTTGTGTAGTAGATAGGAACCACATAAAAAAACTGCACAAAAAATTATTAGAAAATGTCACAAAATTCTTACATATGACAAACAGCTTCGACAAAATACTACCGAATTTTTTTTATGCGGTGTTTTTTTATGCCGCATCAAAAAAAAGTCGCACTTAGAAAATACGCCTATTATTTACGAAGTTTATGAAAAATTACTTCCATTACAAACTAAATTTCACATGAAAACATTTTTTTAACTTTTAGTTTCTCATTGTATACATGGAGAAGTTTTCAAAAGGCACATGCATAATTCACTGCTACTCATCATAATCCAAAGCGCTTATCATCCTGTGATGAATAAGTTTAAAATTGCTTTCGTCACTTGACGATACAGTTTCAATTGATTCATTTTTTGGCACCATGAAGTAAGAGGTAAGTGTTTTTGCTACGAAGGTTGATTTGTCATTTGCTTGTAAATGTCACGATAACCAGATATGTATGATCGAAGTTCTTTTTGAAACTTCGGTACTCCCAGAATTGATATCTATTTTAAAAAAATGCTTTTCTAAAATTTGTTGGAAAGCTGTATCTCTGCATATATTTGATCCGCTCTCAAAGAGAATCCAGTTCTTCTTGTCCGTCTTCATAATCTATCAAATTATTGATAACGTCACTGTGTCATTAAAAGTTTCGTCTTCAATCAAGCGCGGGCTGTTGGCACGTTGAGAGAAAGCAACTGAGCGTGCATTTTCGGAAGACTGTTTATAACAAATGAACAGAGCGTCTTGAAGTGCATATATGTTCATTATTGTTACGTAGCGGGAAAGCCTAGGACTCTAGGGAGCCCAAAGCCTGACTAAGCAAGTACGTATTTACCCAATTTATAAAATATTAAAGACAACAAAAAACTGACTTTTTAGGGAGGCCCTAATATGTTCCGCACCACTGGTATATTGATAGAAAACATTGCAGTGGTGCCAAAGCCATTGAAATTCATATACCGCATGAAAAAGATCGAACAGAAAAAATCGCATAAAACAAATCGCATAAAAAAGGACCACTCAAAACCATGTTCAACTGTATTTTAAGAAAAAATTCGTGAACATGAACTTGTAAATTTTTAGATTATTTGTGGGAAAGATCGAGTACAAGATATTAAAATCATGATTTTTCAAGAAACATTTAAGGACAAAGGAAAATATTATTAAATGCTCTAATTTCATAAGGTAAGGTAAGTGACATGTTTGGACCCGAAATCAATAATTAATAACCTTTTATGTCATAATAACTGTGCATGAAATTAAAAGTTTTTGATAGTATAAAGAATTAACGAAAAATAGGTTTAATGGGAATAGTAACAAAAAACACATTGTTTTCAATAAATAATAATGTAATTGTCAAAATACTGAATTAAATCTTATTTTTATCAAAGGTGAAAGTACTCAAAATGATCTCAGCCAGTCATGTGTTAAAAAATATTCCTAAGTTATTGAAATATTAAAAACTAAAAAAAAAACTTATTCACTGTTTTAAATGTGCGGATATTGTTTCAATAAATATATTTATACTCTTTTTGAAGATAAAGCTTTTCCTTATCAGTTATAATTCAAGGTTTAATGTCAATATGCATATGTATACATATACATACACACAAATAAATTAGGTATAAGCACAAGGGAAACACCTTCCTAAAAAAAGCGTGTTTAAAAAACGTGTATTAAAAAAGATGCGATTTGTAGATGTGTACAATAAAAAGGGAATTTCCCTCTATACGAAAATCATGTGAGATAAATTTAAAAACTTTATTTAATTTTGAAAAATTAATAAAATAGCTTCCAAAAATTAATTTTATAAGATTTTTATACGAGCATTTACATTTATGTATTTTTTTAGAAACAGTACTATATTATAATTAATTAGTATTCAATTAAAAGTACTGTAATTATTATTAATTAGTTGTCGTTACTTTATAAAAACACATTTGGTTCCGGCTAATTGAATCAGAATCACTATCCTAAATTGATAAATCTATCACATTCGCTATTCTTTTAATCCAATAAAAAGGCGTGCAGAGGAGTTGATGCAAAAAGATTCTGTCCAATCTCCAAATCCTCACGTCAGCGTGTTGGTGAAGTATGGAGAATAGAAAGCCATTTAAAGTTTTAACTTTATTATCTGACCTGATTCAAAATTACGATTTAATTTGTTGCTAACGTTCGTTTTGCGTCAAAGAGTCAAGCAGTTAATAGGTAATCAATCAACTAATGAAAGTTAATTGGATGAATCGGAATATGTCCTTTTATCGTGTAACAACTAAGGATCCCTAAATTATATTAAAGCAAACCAGCTAGCAAAAGAAAGGTACTTTTTCTTTGACATAATTTCAAAAATGTGTAAAAAGAACTAGGTGCACTATTATTTCACAGTAAAACTATTGAGGTGTTTAATAATACATTACCACTAATATCACAAAGTATTCTAGTTATTAATGTACATTATAGTGATTTACTCATAACTTTTTAATTTTATCTCCTTTAGTGAGAGATATTTATGCCCTCTTAAAAAAAAGAAAACAATACTTTCTTGAGAAGAAGCAGAATCAATATGCCGATAATGCTGACTTTTTGAAGAGTGAGTGAAAGCTTTATTAACGTTGCGACACGAAGGCTGATGGCGATAGATTTCATAATTTTTAGCCGCGATCAAGTGACGAGGACAACATCTGAGCTGACACCCCACTCTTCATTTACTACCACATTAACATGAGGACTTTGCAACGATCAATTCAACGTACATCAACCCTTCTACACGGCAGAATTTCAGTGACATCAGGACTAGAACCCTCGACTCGACAACGCAGACGTGGCTACGGTATCTTAGTAGTTCAAGGTAACGGACTCGTGGCCGGCGTGTCATGAATTCGAGCCAAACCCACTTAAGACCCTTCATGCTGAGGGGGCTGAGGCATATTCAATATGTCTAGACTCAAACTTCCTCCCGTTAATGCGGTGTGGATGTTAGGAAAGTGGTGCCAATTCATTCCTCGTCCTCATCACCCTTTAGCTGAAGTGTCGCTCACTCGACAACGCCGGCCACGAGGCTTTCGTGACCACACTTCTCTCAAGAGATTGTCATTCCAGTGAAGGTTGAGTGAGTGAGTGAATATTAACGTCGCACTACACGAGGGCTTTTGGTGACGGACCTTGTAATTTTGAACCATGGTTAAGTGACGAAGGCAAGACCTGAGCTTGCACCCCCTTCTCTTCTCTTAACTACTACACCCCACCAACGGAAGGACGTATGAGCTCTCGACAGATTTAACGTGTATCGCTCCCCTACATTGCGGTTCTTCAATGGTACTGGGCTTGAACTCATAACACGCCAGCCACGAGTCTGTTGCCTTGACCACAGCCTCCAGTGAAGGTTGAAAAAAATAACTTTAGTAAGTTTTTATAATTATTCGTTATATGCTATTTTGTATTACACTGACCATTGTTCGGAATTTTTTGGAAATCCATATTATTAATTAATTTGGAAGAAATAATCTCTCCATGATAATTTTATCACGGAAATATTTGTCTTAAAAAAAACAATACGAGCATTTTCATACTGTGAATTATCACAAAAACTAGTTTGTCAAATAGCAATAAAATAATCTTAGATGCCAAACTAATTTCTTTTTTCTGAGTGGGACTTTTCTATCCGAATTTTGCAACAATAAAGTTGATTCAAAACTAAACGAGACAGACAGAACTTCCTGCCAATCTCCTTAAACACACTTTTAAGACTTGAAAAGAATCCACTTATACACACATTGAAAAGCACAAAATTGTCAGAATAACAGTGAATTACACTCATGTCCATAAATTAAGGATAATGAAGTTCAGGCAAAGAAAGAGACAGAAGCAAAACAAATTTGACTTATTTGTAAAGTCTATTTATTAAACAAAAGGTAAAGAGCAAAAACGATGCTATATGTTTGATATAATTAATAAAAATTGCGATTTTTACTCCCTGGAGCAAATTTCAAAAAAGAACCTATTTACAAAAACAGTATAACATGGTTAGTATGATGGTTAATACGGAGTATGTCTCCCGGGCGATGCAATACAGGCCTTACAACGCCTACGCATGCTGAGTATCAAATTATCAATCTGATCTTGGGGAATATTACACCACTCATCAAGCAATGCCCTCCGAAGTTCCGGTAGACAGGTGGGAGGGGTTGACGGGCTGCAATTCGTCGGCCAAGCATATCCCACACATGCTCTATTGGATTCAAGTCCGGTGAGTATGCTGGCCAATCCATACGGGTGATATCCTCCGATTGAAGGCATTCGTCTACAATGTTTGCACGGTGAGGACGGGCGTTGTCATCCATAAACAGAAATTCAGCACCATGGTGCCCCGAAACAAACGTACATGTTGTTCCAGAATGACATCCCGATAGATGTGGCCTGTCATCGTTACACTCTGAACATGCAGGTCAGTTCTGGAACCAAGAATAATCCTCCCAAACGAGCCATCCTGCACCACCATAACGGTGTCGTTTAATGGTGTTCTCTTGTGGTAACGGGTACCTGGCGCTCTCCATATGAAAGTCCGGCGAGAATCAGACTGCAAACTAAACCTGGACTCGTCGGAAAACATCACACAAGACCACTGTTGCGGTGTCCACAATGCATGCTCTCTACTCCAGGTTAATCGCAGGCGACAGTGAGTTGCGGTAAGGGGAACACATCTGACAGGCCTACGAGCATATAGACCAATGTGCCCTAAGCGTCTGTACACGGTCTGCCTTGAAACTGTCGTACGGTAGCTGAAGAGAGCTGACGAGATAGGTCTGATGCTGTGCTCCGTCTGTTTCTTTTGGCAGTAACTGCCAAATACCGGTCCTCATTCGGCGTTGTAACTCGGGGGCGACCTGTGCTGTAACATCTACTCACATTACCATCATCTTGGAATCGTTGCCAAAGCCTGGAGATGACACTCTGGCGATTCCAAGTTCTCGGATACTTCCATCTGGGTACGTCCACATTCCAGTCGTCCGATAATTCTACCACGTAAAAAATCATCCAAATGCTTCCTTTGTGCCATAACTATGCGGTTATTGCACTGAAAGGCTTTTAAAGTGCTTGTGAACAATTTTACTTCTTTGCCACCATATCTTATATACTCCTATCTTATACTCTTGTCATTGTGACGTACTATCCGCGCATCTGACGGTTTCCTGTAATTTGCATATTCTTCTTCAAGATGTGTGTGATAATTCTATAGGTGAAATTTTTATTTTAGAGTTCAATTTCTGTGTGATTCTGAATTATCCTTAATTTATGGACATGAGTTTTTTCTGAGTGGGACTTTTCTACCCGAATTTGCAACAATAAAGTTGATTCAAAACTAAGCGAGACAGACAGAATTTCCAGCCAATCTGCTTAAACACACTTTTAAAACTTGAAAAGTATCCACTTATACAAACATTGAAAAGCACAAAATTGTCAGAACAACAGTGAATTATTTACTTCGCTCCATATGTAATATTAGATCTGCGTCAAAAAGTTCGTTATCTTTATAGATAAAAGGGATGAAATATTTTTATGAAAATAACTATAAAAATTATACTACGAGAGAACATTTTCAGAACTCCTCACGGTTATATTTGTACAAAACAAATTTCTTCTGTCATTCTTCATTCAATATTTATTCAACTCTCTCCTTCACTCCTGGCGTCGTTTTTGGCGATGAAAGATATATATCTTTTTTGCCATTACTCGGGTAACCCTAAATTTCCACTAAATCCGATCTGTTGCTGCAACCGCTAGTAGCTAGCTTAAGCGTAAACGGTAATAAAGTATTACTCCCTGGGAGTTGTATTTTGCCTTCCTTGCTGCGAGGCTTTTACATGGTCAACCGGTCACCAATTTGCCAAACCCACATTTCACTTTCAATCCCAATATTTGTAGGAAGATGTAGCTGAGGAATTTTATCCCAAAGCACAAAGTGAGTTACGCTTGTCACTTTCCTTTGGGGCAAATAGAATCTTATCGCCGACCAGTTTCTTCAGTATTAAAATCAGATCTTATCTCACACACAACAAGGCTTCATCTTTCAATTTATCACATTTTCATTTTACTCTTTTTTTTATTAATTATTTGTATCATTATCTTGACATATAACTTAAAATTGTTATAATAAAAAACATGTTGATAAATAATGAAATCTGAGCATGTTTTTATTTATTCAAGAGAATTTTGAAAATACTCGAAGCGTATTTTCCCATAAGAGCTTCTAGAAATGCTTTAAATTACGTAAAAAAATGCAGTTATGTTTAATAGATATTTCAGTTGTTTTCATAGGGCTATTTTTTATTTTAGTACTACAATAGAACAGAAAATACAAAAAAAAAATTAATGACAGATATCGCAATTTTGAACGAAGGTCATGAGACGAAGACCTAACTGAGTCTCCCATAAAACTTCCAAACCATGCTGTGGCAGTAGTAGTTTAGGTAACGTAACGGACTCGTGGCCGGCGTGTCCTGAGTTCGAGACTGGTACCAATGAAGATCCGCTGTGTAGGGGCCAGCTCAGGTGCCGTCCTCGTCACTTGACCATGGTTCAAATTTACGAAGTCTGTAAGGATTTAACACCTGGCAACAGGTCAAACAAAAATGTGAGTATCTGGCAGCTGATCAAGTATTTTTTTAGGAGGACCTGGTAATGAGGCAGATTGAACCAGACAGGCGTGAGAAAGCTAAAAGCCGAAAAACGTGATCGGTTAAGAAAGCACGAGAGAGAAAGAAACAACGGACAATGTGTTTTTAATCCATCTTAATCTCCTTAATCTACTTGTTTTGTTACGTGTCCCTTGGTAAGATGAAGATAAATTATTGGGACTTAATATTATTGGATTATTTTTACCATTTAAACATGACACCGGTCAGCAAAATCCTCAAAACACCCAGTTTATAAGGTCCGTCGCCACGAATAGCTAAATAGTGCGACGTTAATATTCACTCACACACTCAATTCAAACATGCTGAGTGAGAACTTCCTGTCTCATTTCTGACTAACATCCAACAGCTCATATATACGTTTTCTTTCTCAGTGGTGCTACACCCCATGGAGGGTCAAGGCCTACTGTGCCCATCTCAGTTTTCGTGACCTTGGGCGCAGAGAAACATGATCAGGTCTTCCGGTCAGGTGGTCAGTCTGTCGTGAAACCCTCAGTGTTTAGTTCCCAAGAAAGCTTGGTATTCATAAATTAACCGATTGAAGGGATGAAAGGTTGAGTCAACATTTCCCAGCAAGGGGTTTGAACCCCGTACCTGAGGTGTGGAAGCACGATATGCAACCACTCGGCCACTGGGTATGTATATGTTTTCAGTTAATCGAAATATTTTTTAAAAAATCAGAAGAATTCTGAGTGATTCTCTGAATTAATGCCCGAAGTAATTCCTGACGAGTAGTGGTGTACAACTAAACATCAACCGTGTTGAAGGGTTGGTTCACGTTAAATCTCTCAGTACTCAAAATCCTCGCATTATGTGGAAGTTTGGAGGGTTGAGTGTCTGGTCAGGTATCATCCTTATCATTTAATCATTTATCAAAATTACTAGATCCGTCGCCAAGAGCACCTCTAAGCCCCTTTGAGTGAGCTAGTCACCTTGTATAGCATTCCATTATTAGCTCTCCTGTTGTTTCGCAGTTTTAAGTGGTCGTGGTAGCCTAGTGGTCCTGGTCAAGAATTCGTGGCCGGCGTTGTTGAGTCGCGGATTTGAGTCCTGATGCCACTGATACCAGCTGTGTAGGGAGCTGATACAATTAAATTTATCGCGACTCAAAGTACTGACGTTGCTGTGGGTTTAAGATCTGGGGAGCATGTCGCCTGCTCAAGTGCCGTCTTTGTTATTTAATCGTGGTTAAAAGTACGAGTTGCCAATAATCTATTCTTTGCTTGAGAGTGCAACGTTAATAATCCTCCCATTGGTGTGGTGTGGTAGTAAAGAGAGAGGGTGCCAGATCAGGTGTTGGCCTTGTCACTTGACCATGGTTCAAAATTACGAGGTCTGTCGCCAAAAGCCTTCGTCTAGCTGAACAGTGACACTTTATTATTCACTCACTCACGCGACGTTAATTATTCACTCTCTCACTCACACCTTATCCGTCATATTTCAATATCCTGGAAATTAACACACAAAAACCCATTTCTTATACCTGGAAAAATTTTATTTCCTATACTAGCTGATATACCTGTTCTTCGCACGGGTGAATTAAAATTGAAATAATACAGATTGAATGATAAAAAAAGTTTTTAAGGAGTTGATTTTACGTGAATTACACATATCAAACAAACAAAAAAGCTTTTTGCATATCTCAGCTAAACAGAAAACCATAATTGTGAAATTTTAATTCTGGAGGTCTAATAGCTGATAGAAGGGATTTCTTTTTTATATATAACGCCCCGTAAATCTTTTTTGGGTCAATTTTTGAAAACTCTTTCCTAAGCTTATCTCTGATCGCAAAAGTAACACATAGTTACAAATTTTGTGCAATGAATGCTTAAAATAGTGTAAATAATTTATAGCTGGATGTGTAATACGTTAATATTACATTCTGTTGAATTTATTTTATGTTAAAATTATAATATTCGCAATCAACGACGTTCTTTACATTATAATGGCGATTCAATGGAAACAGCGAAATGTTGGTGATAACCAAGTTGCCATCATTTTTGGCGACCCTGTTGGCAACTTGGTGATAGACTGAATGGTACAGAAGTTGCTTTGCTGTATTGCCACGTGGTGGGGAGCTGCAACAAAGAGGATTGCACAAAAACCTTCTCCCTTAAAAAATACATATACATACCAATTTTCATAGTGATTGGTTGAACGGCGTTGGAGTGAAGCGATTTCATATATATAAATATCCATTTATATATATATAGAGAGAGATTACATATCCGATGGAGTACCAGACTATTTACAATATAATTGGAGATAGTTTGTTATTTTCAATTAATTTGTTTTAATCTACACGCATTTTTATACAGTTTTCTTAAATAAAAAAAAGAATTGTTGATTTCTTGAAAAATATGTGATTGTTAAGATGTTAGTGCAAAAGCAAAAGTGTCACGATTGTTGAAATATGTATTATAAATATATTAATATAAGCATTTGAACGACTTTAATAATCAACGTAGATATTGTATATAGCTTCTCAACTGTTTGCACATTATATAAATCTTAAGCTATTGAAAACTTTTAGAAGATATTTTAGACATTATGTCTTTCATAAAAGTGCGAGGCGTGTCTAGATTTAAATCATGAATATCCACATACTATAATGTCCAAATATATCTGCCATGATGAATGTAGTTTTTTAAAAACACTACCCTATATTCCTAGACATAATGTTTTTCAGAAAAATAATAAAGTAAGAAATATGCATGTGTGAATTTTATACATAAGCCTATGCATAATCCAACAGTATACAGAAAATGAACCCTTTCAAAAACTTTGCAAAATCATCGACATGCGCAGCACAAAAACATGTCTCATAATCGCGACTTAATTAAGGCTTTAAAAGAGAGGAAGGGTGTTCTGAAAAGGAATAAATAGTTAGCACAAAAGACTTTTCAAATTAGCACCTCTTCGAACGAATTGAAAAGCCTTCTTTTATCACTATACCCGCCATTACTATTATTTTTAACTTGCAATCTTCCAGAGGCACTGGATTTTCAAATTCAACCTATTAGACTAAGTGAAATAGCCCAATGAATAGCTGCATCGAATTAATTTCATTCCCTTGCACATCACATTCGAAAGGAGGAGGGGGAGAAAAGATACCATAGTACAAAACTCCAGTGCGTAAAAATATCTCTCAGTTCCCATTATACCAGGACAACAAAGAGAACTCCTCGGCACAATGTAAGCCTGTTTACTTTAACTCCTGATTAATTTTTTCGCTCGGCCGGTTTTACATGATCATGAAAATATAAAAGCATTTGATAAGGAGTGGAGGGGGTTGAGAAGATGATCTTTTTCGATATTGATAAAAATCCCATCACCAACTTACAAAGATACTCAGCGACGAAGGGGTGAAGAAAGAGAGAGAAGAAAACGCAAACTTCCCAGTTACTGCCTCGAGGGCGAAAATAACAGAAAGGGAGGAAGGACCATTGAAAGGGGATGGAAAATATGGCGGCAAACCAGGGAGTTGTAATGTTGATTTCCTCGCAAAACTCGCCAAAAGTTAAATATTTACGTTCGCGAAGTTACAGTAGCTTGCCCTCTGGCGCATTTTCTTTTCATTGATTAGTTAAGAGGCATATTATTACTTTACGGCAGTAAGGGATAGGGTGGGGGGTGTACTAGAAATATCCACTCTTCCCCATAGAGGGTAAGTGTCCACGATGACGCGTGACACTTAATGATTAGAGGAAGTGAATATTTCGATCTTATAAAAGTGCTGATTTTGACAGACCCTTCGACAAGCGTTTCGCGAGTCAACACTGCCATGGTAACAGAAGTCGTTCGTGGATTCTTGAATAACAAGTTGGGTTGGGGAAAACTGCGCTGTGTCTTGTTTGAGCTAATAACGCGTCACCCTAAAAGTTCATTTTATGGGCTTGATTCGAATGTCGGATGAGAGCAAATAGAATTTAAAGGACGCAAAACGTTACTACTAACGTTGCTATTTTTAGAAGTGAGATGTTTGCATTGGATTTCAATTTTTAATTAATTGATTTTTGAGTTCCTTTTTTTTTTAACTCGACGTAATTTATTCCAGAATTAAAATAACATTGTGTATCATTTTTTAAGTGTTTTTTAAGTGTTAAAATGCTGGAAGGTAACTTTATGATAAAGATAGTTTCATGTGAAGGATTTGGTGGAAAATAATTATTAGTTTCCTTACGCTATGCTTCAACCTTTCATGCACTTCCATGCGCAAATATTTTTAAGTAAGATAAATAATTATTTTTATAATACATATAAAATTTTTTTTCCGTAAAATTCAATGCACACGAAAAATTATTTTACAAACTTTCATATTCATAAATAATGTAGTTTGCTAAAAACGTTATAATAGTTCGTTGCATTACAGAATTGGAAATAAATTATGTCATAATTTGCATTTAAACTCATTTATTATATTTAAGAATTTTACTATCACAATTGTTTTTCTGTATTAAACAATTTCCAATTTTTATTAAAAGTCGTAAGTGCTACACAGGCTTTTTTCTTCTAAATTTTATCATAGATAATTCAAAAACTGTACACAAAAAAAAAATATCATTTCTCTTTCAGTTCAGATTTAATAACAATGTCACACATAAGGGAGGTCCACGAGTCAAGAACCCTCCCTCACCCATGACTTTTTTCTCCATTGATTATAGCTCTATGTATATAGTGTGTAAAATTGAATTAAGTATTTGTTATTTATACAGTAGAACCTGTTTCTGTGCGGTTCTTTTTTATGTGATTTTATTTTTGTGCAATCTTTTTTTATGCGGTATACGAATTTTAACGGCTTTGGCACCACTGTAATGTTTTCTATCAATGTACCAGTGACGATCAGAGAATGTTAGGGCCTCCCTGCAAAGTCAGACTTTGCCTTTAATATTTTGTAAATTGAATAAAAACGTACTTTTTTGGTGTTAGTTAGGCCTTGGGCTCCCCCCCCCCGTGAGGCAGGGGTTGGGGTGTACGTTACGCCATTGTAATGTGCATATATACACTTCAAGATACTCTGTTCATTTTTTATTAACAGTCTCCCGACAATGCACGTTCAGTTGCTTTCTCTCATCGCGCCAACAGCCCGCGCTTGATTGAAGACGCAACTTTCAATGACAGTGACATTATCAATAATTTGATAGATTATGAAGACAGACAAGAAGAACCGGATTCTTTGAGAGGGTATCAAATATATGCAGGGATACAGCTTTCCAACAAATTGGAAAATAGATACCAATTCCGAAAGGAGTATGAAATTTCACACACACACACACACAAAGAGCTTCGATCATGCATATCTGGTTATCGTGACCTTTATAAACAACTGACAAACAAACTTTCGTCGCAAATACTTCTCTTACCTTATGGTGCCAAAAAGTAAATCAATTGAAGTTGTATCTTCAAGTGACAAAAGCGATTTTGAACTTATTCATCAAAGGAAGATGAGCGCTTTGATAACAATGAGTAGCAGTGAATTATGTATGAGTATTTTGAAAACTCTTCATATATACAATGAGAAACTTAATGTTTTAAAAATGTTTCAATGTGTAATTTAATTATTTATTTTATTATGTAAGTACTTCCTCAAAAAACTCGTAAATAATTGGCGTATTTTCTAAGCGCGACTTTTTTTATGCAGTCCCTATCCACCGCATAAAAAAAATTTCTGTAGTATTTCCACAAAGTTGTTTGTTGTAATACTTTATGAAATTTTCGAATAATTTTTTTTGCGCGTTTATTTTTATGCGGTCCTTATCTACCGCACAAAAACGGGTTTTACTATAGTTTATTTTATTGCCCAGAGGCAGAGTTGTAGTGTATCGCTCTTCCACGCCTCAAGTCCGGGGTTCAAACCCCGGGCTAGGCAATGTCGACTCAGCCTTTCATCCCTTCAATGAGTCGATAAATGAGCTTGCGGGAACTGAACACTGGTGTTTCGCGTCAGACTAACCACATAACCTAAACATTCACCCCAGCGCCTATGTTCACGTAATCTGAGATAGGTACAGTAGGCCTTAACCCTCATGGGCTGTTGCACCACTGAAATCAGTTTAGTTCAGTTTATTTATTAATTAATGCTAATTATGTTTTCAATAATTTATTTGTTACTGTTCTTTTTTCGACAATCGATAAAATAAAAAGAATATGTTTGGTGGCGTTTGGAGAACTTTCGATCCTCAATACCCCCTCCCCTTTGAAATATTCCTGTATGTGCCGTTGGTTAAGAAATTTAAAAGGGGCGTGTTATTAATTAATGAGTAATTAAAGTGGTATTTCGAAGCAGCACTGAGCTACAGGTTACGGACATTCTAATTCTGAATCATTGTCAAGAGATAAGGACGATATTTGGTGCTGGCACCCTGCACTACTAGCTTCCACATCATATTAACAAGAATTTTGAGCATTGATAGATTTAACATGCATCATCCCTCTCTATGTGACTTTAATGATGGCCAATTCAAACCCACTACTTAGCATAAGCAATGCTTCAACCCCTTTTCCAGGGGTTTCCCCTTTCTTCAACCACCACGCTATAGGTGTCCCCTCGCCTTGCGTGGGAGGAGAAACTGTTGAACTCTCAACCGATGGGCGACTTAACTGTAACTATTTTTTCCTTTTTCTTTGTAATTCACTCGGGCGTTGTCTTGTAAGTTATAAGAAGTGCTCGTATTATATAAAACTCATCTTTCGGTGAAATTTGTAATATTTATTTGTCTTCCCTTGGACTTCACTACGTAAAAGAACTTTTGTCATCTAAAATAGTTTTAATTATTTAATTCTTACATTCACACCCATAACAACTAAGCTGTCCTAACAGCAACAAAATTCCTGAATTCACTGAAGTGAACTTACCCATGGGAATTGTCTAAGATTGGAACGAGTGAACCATTAAAAAGAATTTCCTTCACGAGGAATCAAGTTGGAAAAAAAAGTCAAGAACACTAATCTCATTTACCCGCTATAAACAAAAGGTATGAAATACCGTTTTATTTAATCTCTGAAATTTAAAATCGGAAAATCTCTTTCACCAGTCGAGTGCTGTACCTTACTGCTGTAGGAGTTTGCGAATTTCGCGCCAATATCTTTTGAAATTTATGTATATGCTATTACACAGTGTGCCTGCCAAAGTCCGTTGTCACCCTCAATAATTTATGAATAGGAAGAGCTGTGATCATAAAAATGGGGTCTAGGTACAATAACGTTGTCATGCGCTACACACAAAAAAACTACTCATATGGCCACCTGGCGGACAAATTTGGAGATAGCGTTGGAGATCTCAAAAACAGAACAAGATCCATGAAAAAAATCAATTCCAAAGTTGTTCAGAATTATCGATTGAATGAAAGAAGACACCTTCCATAAAATAATGCTAAAAATAAAAGTTGTAAAATGCATGTTTATTTGGTTCGTTAACTCCCAAAATTGGGATTTGACATAACGCGGAGGAAAAGAGAAAATGTCATACTCATGTTGAAGTTCGACATCAAGTTCGTAGGTCGGTAAAATTCTGGTGCGGAATATTCAAAAACAGACTGATTGATCTAGTACTTTAGGAGGGCTCGTTAACGATCCCGAAACTTGTCATTACTGAAAGAGGTACTAACCTATTTTTTACGGGATTTGCCAGCACAAGGTATCACGTGTCCCTCAGTACATTTGAGACACATTCCAGCAACAAACCATCGAATATGGTGGTTGCGTTGAATAGCCTGCTCGTTCACCTGACCTGAACCCATTGAACTTCTTTAGTTTGGATACATCAAACAAAGAGTGTATGCAACAGCTCCAAAACACAGCAGGAACTTTGAAACCGTATTATGAATGCTTGTACCAGCATTTAACGGGCCATGGTGAAGAAAGTACAGCTAAAAATGAAAATCCGTATTTAGATGTGTATTGGCTCTGAAGGACACTATTTTGAGCATGATGGATGAACCTCATCCGAAAATTGTAGTTCTGATCAGCGCGATCAAACATATATGCTTCGGGCTCTTTTAATTTGTGTTTTTTTTTGTGCGCAAGATGCTTTTTTGTAATAAACTCATGATGCTGAACAACATTGTAATGGACTTTTTTTTATACATCTCGTACTGTTTTCAGATAAGAACGTTTCCAAATTTATCCGCTAATTGGCGCTGTAAGCAGTGTGTGTGTGTGTGTGTGTGTGTGTGTGTGTGTGTGTGTGTGTGTGTGTGTGTGTGTGTGTGTGTGTGTGTGTGTGTGTTGTGTGTGTGTGTGTGTGTGTGTGTGTGTGTGTGTGTGTGTGTGTCAACTTTACTGTACCTAAACCTCACTTTTAACACTGTACACTGTAGCTCTCTCGCCGTTCATAAATTATTAGGGTGACAATCAGGGACACCTTGAGACTTCTTGAAATCCTGGGCTCCTTCACAAATGTAGGCCCCAGCCATGACCTATAAAAGTAGACAGTACATAGCATATATGTTGTGAATTACTCGTACAAACAATAACCCGAAACAAATAAGTTTGCACGACTTACAATCGCACAAACCAACTCGACCGACTTCCGCCTTTTGACTGAATGAGTAATGATGGTCTACGGTGGTAGGCCCAGGCCTATAGATGGGCGATAGTCATAACATGTAGCCAGTGACATATCGTTCAAAATTCTCAGTTTTTTGGAAAATACAACCGGAAATAATATTTGACCTTTTAAATTATTCGAATCATGACCTTATTAAGACTAAGTCGAGAACGAGACGATGCCCCCCATTGTGGCCGAGGCCCTGGGCTGGGGCCCAGTTTTCCCATACCTTAAGACATCCCTGGTGACAATGGACTTCAGTGAGCATACTGTATATTTTCTTCTTATATTCAGACACTTGATGATACCTTGAGATTTTTCTTTTATTCTTTTAAATAATTTTCATTGTACTTTTTATCAATTACTTTTTCTGTTGTCTTATCTAATGTATGAAGAATAAGAAGGAACAATAAAAAAGAGCATATTTGTAAATGTAATATTGTCTGATAATGAAAAGTCTAATTTATAAGCAGAGTATTGCTTCATTAATTTATATCATATTTTTCTCGACCCACACAATTACAATAAGATACAAAGTATCTTTTCCAAATAAAACTTCAAAGAACTTGGAAATATGAGATGCCCAAAAGAGATCTATTTTGAGGCTCATTTTAATAAAAAAAAATATGTTCGTGCAAAACATTTGTCAAAATGTATAGGAAAAAAATATTTGCTTAGATGATTAACACACATTTTTAGAAAAGCATTATATTGCAGACGTAAGATAAAAAAGTTGTTTTTATTTATATATTTCTCTGTGAGAGTTAGTGGAAAGTTAAGCTAATTAAATTTAATATTTTTTATTAAAATTTTTTCTTTCCGGGGCTTTCTTGTGTACAAAGTAACCATATTAATTTAAATCCCTTTGAAATGGTTTCTTATTCGACCGTGTTGACATCAAAGCTTGTTTTTTTTAACAAATTCTCTAGTGGAGATTCCCAAGAGTAAGAATACTATATTATAGAAAGATGAATAACTTTTTGTGTGTATAGTTTATTAAAATTTCATTGACTCGGGAAAAAATATATAGTATATTTCTTATTTCCTCATGTTTTACAACAGGAGTAAATATATTGAAATTTCATTTTATCGATAAGTTATTTATTGAAAATTACTTAATTAAAAAAAATAAACCAGCATTTAAAATGTATAATCAACATCAGGCTGATTTCAAAAAGGGGATGAAAATCTAAAGTATTTGTTTTGAATAAATTTCAAAAACTAGCAAAAGAAAGAGTTAATTAATTTTTAATAAATGTGTCTCATACCTTCACAAATATAGTTAAAATTTTTAAACATTAAAATTATATTTATTTTTATAAAGATAATAAAATTGTAACACAAATAGAAAGAATCCTAAATCTTAAAAGAATAACTTTATATTACAAATGTAGATAAAAAATAATTTAGCCATTCCGAACAACGACAAAATCAAATACGAAGGCAAAAACAATATTTCATTTAAAATACTTTTTTTCAAGTTAGCTTCTCGTAATCATTTTGGTTCAAAGAGTCGAAACAATTAATAAAATTTTAATGCATTTTAACTGACCAATACTTATTATTAGATTCATAAATCTTCTTAAAATAGAATGATAGATCTTTTTAGATATATTGATTCGGAGACACATGACATTTAAAATTATTACCTTAAATTACTGAAACTAGTAAATAGCCAAAAATGGTATGTTACTTTTTAAGGGGACACACTACGATTTAATTGACAAAAATCGGTCAAAAAATCAGATCTAATTTTTTTAGCCTAAATTATTCTCTATATACTTTTCTATAACCTCACAAAATTTGAAAGCTTTAAACTTAAAAAACGCAAAATTATGATAGCTTTTACGTTCGTTTTAATTTACATCCCTATAACAAATCAAAACTTTAAAAACTTACTTATCTCAGAAAGATAAAATAACTAATTTGTCTTCATTTAAAATGCTAGGGCTTTTTTTCTATTGTGTCTAAGGCTTTGAAATTTTTTAGCTATTCCTAATAGTACATGTAACAAAAGTTGGCATGCATTTTTGAATCAAAGCAATACTTATTTTTTTTAAATAATTGAACTCAGAATTTATACATTTCTTAAGGAATTTTCAATGAGCATTCATAAAAAGAAGTATTGTACGAATATCAATCGCAAAACTCATACCAACTTTGGTTATACATAGTTTGACGTGCTTGTAAATCAAATTTCATGCGTGTACATAAATTTTTTTAAGAGGAGTAGCATTTTAAAATCACTTCACAAATTTTAAGTTTTTTCCTTAAAAATATTAAATGGTCAGCTTTTTATGAAATTTTAAGCACAAAATCTGTTTTACACAATATACACACATAGGAGGCAACCAAAAATGTTTTGAAAATCCATAAATTAAAATTTTTTGCGTAAATCGTACCATGTCCCCTAATAATCTATACATACAGGGTGTCCTCGAATGCTATGGTTAAATTTGGAGGGGAGATAGAAAACACATGAAAAGCTATAATTGCATAGGAAAGCATGGGCGAAAAGAGATAGGTGGCGCTATACGCGAGCTCGCAAGGTTGGCACCTGTGGTTTCCTCATTTCAGACACTGCCAATGTGCGATGAATATGAATCGTTATAGGAACACTGAGTTAGCGGATATCCATTTCATCTGTGGCCTAGCCAACCAAAATGGAAGTGCTTCTGTTCAGTTGTATGGGAGAAAACTTTCAACGATGTGGCAACTGAATCATCTAATGTTCGGTCAGATGCATCAGAATCTGTCGGAACATGGATTTTTCATTGTCACGATTGAAGGTACTGGGCGACCGCGAACAGCACGAATACCCATATTTTAAATTGGTGTGTTACATGCTGTGGACCAAAATCCCAATATCAGTGTATGGGCGATTGCTGTTGCAGCCGGAAGATCTCAAACAACTGTCCATCGTGTACTGCAGGAACATCCGTTTCATGTTATTACAGCCATATGATCACCCCCGACGTGTTGCGTTTGCCCAGTGGTTTGTTAACCAAAGTGCGTCAGACATGCTCTCTGCCAGTTTCTTGTTGTTTTGTGATTAAGCGACCTTTTAGCGAGCAGGGGTGTTCAATACGCACAACGCGCACATGTACACACAACCCACACAGCACACAACCGCGTGAAGCACAGCAACGCTTCACTGTTAATGTGTGGGCGAGTGTCGTGGGGGACAGTTTACTCAGCTCATATATTTTACCACTTCGAGTGGACTCTTGAAAATACCTCATCTTTCTACAGGAGGTACTTCGGAACTGCTTACCGATGTCCCCGTGCCTGTTCGGCACTGTATCCGGTTTTAACAGGATGGGCACCATCTCATTATGAAAGATATGTACGTGACCATTTGGACCGGACATTTCCAAACAGGGGAATTGGGCGTCGTGGTCTTGTCTCTTGGCCTCCCAGATCCCCTGCTTTATCTCCTCTGGATATTTTTTCTCTGTTTGCCGTGATGAGCCTTGTGTACGACACTCCGTCAATTCTGAAATGGACCTGGTGGCACGAAAATCCATCGCTGCTGCAACGATCCGTGAAACGCCCAGTATTTTCGAACAAGTTCGTCAATCCATGTCCCGTCGGTGTTGTGCGTGTATATATGCCAATGGCCACAATTTCGAAACATCTTCCGTGATGCTTTTTATTTCACTTATTATTATTTTTTTACGTGTGTAATAAATCGTTTAACACTACATTCTGTGTTGCGGCCTTATTGCCTTTGTACCTCTTTATCTCGTTAAGGTTACGTTTCCGCCCATGATTTCCTATGTAATTATGGCTGGCTTCTCGGGTTATTCTGTACCTTCCCTCCAAGTTTCTACATGGCATTCGGGAAAAAGAAGAAAAGTGACTCACTCACTCATCGCGATATCTCCGGAACTATTAGAGCAACAGATTTAAAATTTTGTAGACACGTTTCTTTCCTAGGTCCGCCATAAAAAGTGTTTTACAAAAATCAATCCCTAAGGGTCGTTGCGATTGCTTAAGGGGCATTATAGATAAATATATTTTCGCTTTTGTGAACTATTAGACTTAGACTTGAAACTTGGTAGGCATGCTTCTTTCATGAAGTAGAGATCCGATTCAAAATAGGTTTATTGAAAATTGATTCTAAAGGATGTTGAGAAGGCTTATATATAAGGAGCGTTATATATACACTGGCGTCCAAAAGTTAAGCATAATTGATAATTATGAGAATAAAGAAGGAACTGTAAATCAGAATGGCGGGAAACGTGATATGCGAGTGTAAAATGGTTATAAAATAAGGAAGCAAATAAAAAGAATGATAATACTTAATTTTATTATCCAAAGTAGCAGTTTGAAAGAAAATTGAGTATAGCAAGGATTCACATTTTAAAGAAAAAATGAAAGAAAACATTAAATAAAATACTGATGCTGCAGTTAAATAAGGCGTGTGGTCACCTCTGACAGCCAGGCACGCTGCACAGCGATTTACCATACTTGCTATGAGATGATGAATGAGTTGTGGGCTCAAACGGTTCCAAGTTTCTTGGAGAGCTCTCTTCAGTTCTGTAACGAGGCTTGGTGGGTGCGAATGGGCTGCAATTTGTCTCCCGAGCATATCCCATACATGCTCGATAGGATTTAAATCAGGGGAGTTCGCAGACCACGACATGCGCTGGATGTTTTCCGTTTCAAGGAAGTCATCAATCAGCACCGCTCGGTGACATGGCGCATTATCATCCGTGAATATGCAGTCATCACCGACAACACCTCGAAACAAGCGAACATAAGGCTCAAGAACTTCGTCTCTGTATCTTAGAGCAGTCACAGACCCCGTGTCAAAGAAATGAGGTCTGTGCGGCCATCCATCATGATGTGCCTGCCCATAAATTACTCCCCTTTTCGCATTTTACGATTTATGCTTAACTTTTGGACACCAGTGTAAATTTTTCCCTTTAGAAACTGTAAAGATTACAAACTTGAAATTTAGTTGGCATGTTCCTTTCATGGAGTAGAGTTGTAAGAACGTGTTTTGTGAAAATCAACCATCAAGGGGAATTGCGAGGAGTTAAGGGGTGTTACAGATAAAAAAAATTCCTGTTTTTGAACTATTATACTCACATACTTGAAATTTGATAAGCATGTTTTTTTAACTGAGATCCGCTAAGCAGGAACGTGAAGTTACTGAGGCGTATTTATAAAAAGAAATTTCCATTTTAGAACCATTAGACCTACAATAATGAAATTTGGTATGCATTTTTCTTTTGTTAATTTGAAATCCACTAAGAGCGGGTCTTACAGAAATCGACTCTCAAAGGGGGTTACGGGTTTATTAAAAAAAATGTGTTCGTTTTTGAACTGTTAGATTTAGGCTTTAAATTTAGCAAGCATGCTCATTTTGTTGAGTAGAGATCCTCAAAAAATGGGTTTTGCGAAAATCTACTTTAGAGGAGGAGTTTTCGGGGCATAAAAGATCATTTTACTTCAGTTTTAAAAATTATTATTTAGAAGTGCTGTCTTTTTAAATCAAGATTTATGAGTTATAAGATTACTTTTCAATACAATCGAATGCTTAATGCTAGGACTTAGATATTTATAATATATATGTATATAAATAGCATACATTCATAATATATATAGTATATATTCGTACGATATCATAAAATACTCTGCGAAGTGGGCGGGTAATGGCTAGTAATATCATAAAAGTAAAAAATTTATACACTCTATGTTATCCTTAATTTCGTTATTGAGAAAACGTCTTCTTTTACATAAGATTTCTAAGGCCCTTTATATCTTAAGCGTATTTTTAAATACATTTTTTACCTTGTTACTGAAAATACTCTGTTTAAAATCAATAATATCCTATAAATATGAGGTTATATGAATTTTTTCCCTCCCATTTGAATTACGATTGTTAATGTTTGAATAGACCTCACTGCTAATTTTTTTACTAACGAAGAAACATTAATAATAATGTAACATTTTTCGATAACTTTTTCTCACTGTTTCGCACAGTTATGAAAAATTTATTTAATTTATCGCAGCTGGTTTAATATAAGTACAGTAGAGTTCCGAAAACCGACACTCGATAACCCGGCATCTGGATAACTCGGCCACTCCTTTCAGTTAAAAAAAAACACACGCAACAGGACGTTACGCATTTCTTTGGAAAAAAGTAGCCAGTTTTTGCAAAATCGGCTTCTTAATTTTCATAATAGACCACTTTATGCCTTCAGAAAATATGTTTCTGGGGTGTGTTGATCAGGTAAATTACTAAATATTATGTATTCGTCAATTTTCATTTTCTCGTAGTAAACGCTCTATGTCTTCATAAAGTACGTACTTTACCTTTGTTTATGCGTATTTTCTCTTGTTATTCTCAGGCAAACGATACATACAAGCACAGTACAATATTTTCTGAGGAACACTCCTACTCGTTCATTTTTAATTCCATTCTCAAAAACCTGACATTTTCGCTAACTCAGCCCTCTTCGATCCACATTTTTTTTTATTGAGAACATTTATAAGCCCCGTGCACCGCACAATGTATCACACGAGGGCTCTTACAACACACAAAGGAAAGAAGGAAGGATTACAACACAAACATCCATGCCTTCTCCGAGATTCGAACCCAGTCCTTACGTTACAGCAGTCAGCGTCACTAACCACTATAGCGGATGGGGGCTTCTATCCACATTAGACTGATTTTTCGAGGCTTTACCTGTATATTGTAAAAAGTTCCAAATATAGGCATGCAAATTTAGAGGAGTTGTGATAAAAGAAACGAAATGTTTTTTATGATTTAAATTAACATAAATGAGGATAGAACATTTAATGTTTAAAATATTAACATTAGATTAAATGGTGAGGGGGGTGATAGGAGACTTGCTGTTCTTTCGCATCTCAAGAAGTTACAACATGGATGTCCGGAGGCGGGAAGTGAACTGAAGAAAAAATATCCAGTCTAGCTCGTTGTTACATAATGTATTGTGAGTCAGGCTCCTTATGACGTCATAGGCAACGCTATCTGTTGAATAAAATGTCTACTTCATATGCATTATGCATTACATTTTTAGCGCGTTTTTCACGTAGTGGAACAAAGGCGCTATTAGGACGCAAATTTCGTCTTCGTCTTCGTTCCATATTTTGTCGTACCTTTTTCTCAGCCAATAAGTAACTAATTGACCTCGGGTTTTCGGCATTTGGTCGCATTTGTGCGCTAGATGAGCCGAATCATATTTAAATGTAATCATTTTTAATTTTTTTTTAAGTACAGTACTATTTTTTGTTAGTAAAATGTTCATTAGTTGCATTATTGTAAAATACAACATGTGAAAAACGCGCTAAAATTACTTGGCCATGCCAATGATTGAAATCTTGTTTCATAATATTACGCGTAGAGCACTAATTCTCAAACTGTGGATCTAGCTTCCCTAGGGGGAGCGTGATAGCCTTACGTAAAAGGCGCTAACACATCAAAAAGTCGAAAATAAAAGATTTTTTTTAAAAAAATTAATATTTAAAGTAATTTATTTAAAATATCTATTACTTAAAGTAACACATTCAAATTTAATATTTATCTTGATAATTTGTACGTTGCATAATTAACAGTACTGTACCTTTTGCGTCAAAGTACATTATTATTATATTCAATGCGTGGTTATTGCAGGCACGGTGAAAGTTATGATTGAAAAATAAGTCATAAATACTGGAAGTTAGAGAAGCACTTGCGTAGAACATCGTTATAAAAGCTTACTATAATTTTGAGACTAAATTCACACATAAGTTTTCTTGATTTCGCACAAAAGATTTTGAACGTCAAAAAACATAAACGTATATTATGTGAGAATGTCAGCCAATTTTAACTTTGGTTTCTTATAAAAGAATTAAACTTTGTAACATGACAAATTAATTTCATAAGCAATTGTCTGTTAATTCAGAACTATAGTATTGGAAAGCCTTGTAGCCCTAACCAGATCATATATTTAAAAAGATTTTATTTGGTGTTTTCAATTAATAACATTTTGGAGCTATATGTAACTAGTAGTAATGGCCTGCATAATTATGAATCACTGTTAAGGGCCTTGGATTTTAACTTACCTCACCAAACTTCCTCAACACTTCTCTTGAGGATTTAGAAACAGCTCTTAATATACCCATTTTTTAGTATATATTTTGTAAAATTAGAAAACTTACTCAAAAAGGAAAGGGGGGATTAAATTTTATGGGTAGATAATTGGTACCTTAATTCCAAAGGTTTTTAATAATGTTCCAAACACGCGTCAACATTAACTAATCATTTTTTAAACGAGACAACAATTTCCAAGCAGACATGCACAGATAATGGTTATATGGAGAAAAAGTTATTATTAGGTCCTGAGATATAATTATTATAAGTTATTATTACCTAAGATCTAACCTACCTATGCGGAAAAGACGTTCTTTAGTATAAAGATTTTTAGAAAAGTAATTAAAAAATTTATTTCATAAATTAATATTGCCAAAGAGTGTGAATATTCGGAAAAAAATGGGAAAAGACTTAATTTTGATAAGATTATTGGAGACTCTCAGAATAAAATTGTTTTCCTAATATTCAAATAACTAAAAACGTTGAGTATTGATAAATGAGTAATGAGTAGTAATACAATAGTACTAAACATAAAATTATTTTTCATTTTATTTTTCTTTTCACATGTATACGAGAAAAGATCTGTTTCACATAGGTTGGTTTTTAGTGATTGGAAATAAAAATTCGATTCAACCTGATGTACAGTATGTATGTAGTATGTGTGGAAAACGTCCTCTCACTTTAATGTATCATAATTCTCAAAAACTCATATCGTGGTCGTTTCTGGAGCAAGTACTGAGTTCTAAGTTCAGATTGTTCTAAACATGTCCCTGCATCAGTCAAGAAGATAAAATAAAACCTATTTACCAGAAAACTTGACTTTAAAAATAAATTTGATAACGCGCGTTAGAGAGAAGTTAAATTAATTTATCCATTTGAGACGGATCTATACGCGTCTATGACTAACCCCTTGGAGACTCTTCTGGGAAAATAGTTTTACCAACCAACTTTCACCGAAGAAAGGGAACGTGATTATGCAAATTAAGTATATTATATAAATTCTTTATTCGCGAATTTTGAGAGTTAGTTGGTGAGGGGAGGATTGTAAATTTATTAAGTGCAAATCTGAGTTTATCAATGAAGAATTCTAAGGGAGGATTACTCGACGGTGATTAAATCCGGATAAGGATTGCATTCAAGGACACAACTGTAGAACTCGACTTCATAAAAGTACAGGTGTCATGCTCCTTATTTAAATTGAAGTTAGCTTATTAGTGCGCGACGTGTAGTTTATATTGAGCTTGTATAAGTTATCGTGGATTCAGTTGAGGGTCCGTAATATTATCCCCAGGCTAACGGATCTCACTTTCGTGCTCTACATACTGATCAAATTTCTTAATTGGATTGTTATTGTACTTGCTTGATATTTTGTGTCAATAAAATAATTAGAGAGAATCATGTCGAATGATTATTCAGTTCTTTGCACACTTCTAACCGGGTCCGAGAGTAGACAAGGGGCATCAGAAGGAAGCAGGAACCGACAAGTATTACACATTTTGAAGAGAGATTACACAAAACATATAGTATTTAAGCAGGATTAATAGATTATTATGCAATTTAATAGACTATATTATGTTTATTATTAATTATATTTTTTACAAAGCTACTGATTTGTGTAATTTTAAAAAAATTAATTAAGTAGGAAAATACTGTGTAATAAAGTAGAGAATGACCCTCTGAAGGCATTTTAGTGGCCCCTCATTCGAATTTGAGGCAATTTTTGCCTTGCCTGCTTTTTGTCGTAAAAAATGCATTTTTTTCTGTTATTCCTGATATTTAAAACATTTCACTGAGTTTTTTGACATCCATTGGAAATAAAATGTTCTGAAAATGAAGAATTTTTCAAAACTTTCACTGTATCTTAAATAATTTTTATTATAAAAAATCTGACTCTGCATAAAATCTCAGAAATTTGAGGAAAAAAGGTGGACTCTTATCATAAGTAGGTTTGCGAAATATTTTAATTCAACTTATTTGAAACCAATATTTATATACATACAAATCTTTAAATACTATCTCTTTCCCTAAAATCACACAGTCAGTGTAGTCTTGTAAAACAAGCCTCCTGTTTAACACACTTTTATAAGCCCCCCTTGTATGTAACGGAATATTTGAACTCCATTTTTAACCACTTCAAAAGGTCAGATTAATTTGAAATTTTGCTCACTTGTCCAGGACTGATGACAATATAATAATTTAATAATACTGTTCCATTGTCCTGATCAGAATCATAAGGATTAACGATTTCCCACTTTCAGATCCCATCCCACAGCTGACGATTAATTTCAGATTCCATTTCCAGATTTGGTGACTAAAATACTAAGTTATAACTTAGTTCAATTAACTATAAAGGGGTGTTTTTTTGGTTTTTAAACTATAATTTATTGTACATAAATTTGCTGACTACAATATTTTTTTGCAGTCACTGTGTGAGGATCAATGTGAATTTATTAATTTGGTCATCGAGATTGAAATGTTGAAGAACCCTATATTAAAAATATATTCGTCAAAAAATGTTTTTATTATTTAAAAGCTATTGCATACCAGGACTGAAAAATAGCCGTTTTATGCTCTAAAACATTTTGCTCACAACTTTAAGTTATATCAAAGCAAAAGAAAAATTCAAAATTCAATGAAACCAAAGAAAAAGAAACAAAATAAGTGGGCAAAGAAAAAAAAGAGAAAAATCTAACTTTGTGTACAAGATCTCTTTAACAAAAAAGATGACTGGGGAAGGGTGGTCGTTTTTTCCCCTCTGGGTTCTTCGTTACTCCATTAAAACTTTTCCACTTCTGTTGCCAATTTCGGAGAGAACATAATATCTTGAGTCTGAGTGTTGAGGTTGTGCGGTATCATTTGAGAATGGCTTTGTCCTCTGCCGTGTTCTCACCTGGGGGAACACGAGGACAAACAGAAGACTCGTGGAAAATAAGTGCTGGGAAAGGCGTCGAGCGCAAAGTAAACAGAGTGAGTCAGAAACCAAGTTAAGACACTCAGTGTCTTTAAAGTACGAGTTTCTGCATTAGCGGTATGTGTCATTTTCAATTATGAGGAGTGTCAGGTAATGGGTTACGTTAGACTCTGAAATGGTTTGTTCTAAGGTTTTCAAAATTGGAAGGCATGTTATGTTTCTAGTAAACTATTTTAAACTAAAAGTATCACTTAAAGCAGTATTATGTCTTCTTTAATATGCGTACAGTGAAAATCGTTGAACACGAAACTGAGGGGAACTGAAACATATTTTCGAGTTAAAAGATACAGTAAGACCCCGCTTAACACAGGGTACACGTCCCAGAAAAGTGAAGAGTAATATGAAACAGCGTTAAACGAGGTTATCTCATCATGTAAATAATGGGGTTAGGGAAAGATGGGTAGAAAATTGGTCAGGTGTTTTACCATTAAATTTATTAATTATGTTTTTATAGCAATAAAACAAACATTTATTTCTCACAAATATAGAAACATAATAAACGATTATACATATAAAAATAAATAAAATTCTAAGTCAACATGTTTGCATTTCAGATCTTTCAGTCTCGCTTGTGTGCAGCAGTGAGAAGCGGTCCGTGTCGCTTGATGGGTGAATTAGACTTACTAGATAAGATTAGAATAAATATAATATTGAAAAATTAGATTCATACAAAATGAACCACCGACGCAAAGAAAAACTTAGAGTTTAGAAAAACTAGAATGACCCCCTTTGATGACCACACCCACCCATGATAACTAAAAACTATAGTTTAAAAAAAAACTAAAAAACACGTTTTTATAGAGAATTGAGCTAAAAAGTAAAAAAAATAGTTCTTAATATAAGAATAAAATGATTAACGAGAAAATGAATGTCATTGGGGTAAAAGCGTAGGGTGCTCTATATCAATTGTTATAATTTCTTACTTCTATTCCGAAATGCTGAGTTAGTGTAAAAATGTAGTACAAAGCACCTCACTCTTTTACCACATTCTTATATTAAGAATTATTTTTTAACTTTTTAGTTCGATTCATTATAAAAAATGTGTGTTTTTTTAGTTTTTTAAGCTAGCATTTATTCATTGTTGAATTTATCCTTGAGTTTAATATTTGGAGCCGAAATTATGTGTCTGCTGGGATTAGTCTTGCTCTTAAATAGATATTAATTAACGGGTCTGAAGGGTATTTATTATCTCCGTTTACGAGGCCTCGGATGAGACCCGTATCGTTATAATTCAAAGATCCCCTCTCTATAGATAGAGGTCAAACTAATAAAAGTGTGTTATAAAGAAAAAGTTCGAATTGAAAATTTTTTTAATGTACCATATTTTTATAGCGGACTAAATAGTTTAAAATTCCTCTTTTCATTATTTTTCTTCTTTTTTCACATTTTCATGCATTGTCATCCACTTCTGAGATACGGTTCAAATTTCAAGTCGCTAGCTCATCGGGAAGTCAGCTTAAAATCAATTTCAAAATTACACCCGGACAGACATACAAGAAAGCGAGTTATTAAAAACATGGTAAAATATTAAGTGTCAATCGTACTATCACCTTTTAAACGTATTGCTCTAATTTTAATTCGTATCATCACTTCTAAATGTATTGCTTTATTAAAATTAAAAATATTTAGCAGTTAGAGCATAAATTGTTTTTTTCAACATGCAGGAGTCTTTTTTTAAAATTATTTTCAGAAAAACTAGACAATTGTTTATTATAATGGTAAGAAATTGTTATCACGCACCCACCCTTCCCTTTCTCACATTAAAAGAGAGAACATTGTTTTGTTTGTTTTATATCTGTTAACCACAAGTGTATTGTTTTGAGGTTGCATCTTAATCTTTTAGTCGCCAAATCTGGAAATGATATATAGGATTAGTCGCCAAATCTGAAAGTGGTATATGCAATATGTCGCCAAATCTGGATATCGTTATTCCTGATCTCCTGATAAGGACAATGGAACAAAATTATGAAATTATTGGATTGCCATCGGTCCTTGACAAGTGTGCAAAATTTCGAATAATATGACATTTTAAAGTGGGTAAAAATCGAGCTCCAAGATTCCGTTACATGCAAGTGAAACCTATAAAAGCGCGTTAAAAATCATAATTTTTTTCACTATAGCAATCGTTATATTATATAAATTTATACTTACAATAACGTCAACAAATGTTTGAAACGATAAAAATACGTTCGTATAACATCGCAGGAAAGAAGAAACACAGATAAACTGCTTCGGATATTAGGAAGTCTAACGCTGTGTGCAATTTCGAGGAATCCCACAATTAAAAAAAAAAGAGCGTTAAACCGAAACAGAGCGCTAAATGAAACAGCGTTAAGCTGGGTCTTACTGTATTACAAAAAAAAAACATATATTCTACAAAACTAAGATTGTTAGAGCTTTTTAATTACATAGATATGTATAGATCCAGATATATAATAAAAATCAATGAAACAAAAACATTCACAAAAACTTAATGAAACTCAATACAAAATTTTCAAATTTTTTAAAAACAAAACATTTATTCAGTTTCCTGAAAATAATCTGATAAGTTTCTTTGAATCGTTTTTTTAGCATCAAATTATTAGATATCGTCCATTTTGTTATTCATTTTACCATTGGAATGTGCGTTTAAATTAGTGCGCATACTTTTCATGACGTTCCTTATTTTGGTTGATGCGGCAACAAAAGCTACATTATTCAGTTAATTTGCATCGTCGGAATCGGCATCGATGATATTTTTTGAGTTTTGAACAAACATCAAAATGTGCTTGTATGCCATATTTGGGGGTGTACACACATTATCGTTATCTACTGCAATGAATTATTCCGATAATATAATAGACCGTCCAATCTGACTGGTGTTTTCCGTATTTTGTTCATTCACAGAAGGGAAATCTGTTTGTGTTAAGCAAATTTCGCTTCGTGTTAAAAGAAAAAACGCATGAAAAAGGAAAGGAATTTGTCAGAACAGTTGTATTATTTCGTTTTAACCAATATTTCGTCTTAAGCGTTTTCGCGTTAAACGTATTTCACCCGTATAAGTAAACTGTCGATAATTGTTCTACAATTATCACGCAAGTGACAATTTCATTCTAGAAGAATTTTGCACTTTACAACAGCAACTACAACATATTACAGCAGTCTTACAAATTATCACAACACTTGCCTCAAAAATCCTACAAATCATTACAATATCCTAAAGCTTACTGTAATGTTCTACAACATAATATCCCAGGACTTACCTACAAAATTTTATAATTTACGTTGATATCCTATACTTATTTTAATTTTACACCATGTTATTACAATATTTGCAGCTTATAAATTCTTCTTCACACGTACTCCGCCCAAGGCTGTCTCAGTTAGTTTAAGCCTTTAACTTTATCCCCAATTCGACAAAATAAAATATGTTAATAGGAGGGGGGGGAACTCTCGCTTCAAAACGTTGTGACTAAAATTTCATTTCGTGGGCATCTGATGTCATTGAACAGAAAAGTAGGTGAGTAAAGTACCAAATAACAAATAACTTTCTATTTATCTGGTAATGTTAGATACTAATTAACCCGTATTCAGTAGGAAATTAGACTTTTCTGGTGGAACTTTTTTCCCCCAAAGGAGTCCTTGATGAATTTGTCAAAAGACAAAACAAGATTGCAGAATTAAATAGCGTTTCATTGTCATCGGCATAAGTTATTTTAGTGCTTAAGACTTTTCATGTCTAGCTTCAGCTCGCCATTCAGCCTCATTTTTCTCTTGGTACATCAAGCTTCGCAGGGACGGAGACATTCCCTCATTTTCTTCCTTCAGAAATCCAAATCAAAACAATACTGTTCCCGCTTATAACGTGTTTTATTCAACTCTTCAACTAATCCTTCTACTAATCTTCAATTCTTTAACTGTGATTTTAGTTTAAAAACCGCTTTCCGTTGAGATGACTTGATTTTGTGCAAATTTAACTACTATTTAAAAGCCAGTAGTTGAGTATGCGAGATATTGGAAAAGCGTTGATTTTTAAGCTGAATTCCAAGGGTTAGTAGACAGGGTTTGCTTAGCTATCTTTAATATTTATAATTCATTTCAAATGTACTGTTAAAATTATATTTTGAACAAGATTTGTAAGCAGTACAAGTTTTAAAAAGGCTTTATAACTGATGCAAAATTTATATGCATGTAAGAGAAAAGTGACTTACACATCACGATATCTCAGAAAGCAATTCAACCTACAGATTTGAAATTGGTAGGCATATTCCTTTAATGGAGTAGAGATCCGCTAAAAGCGGATTTTGCGCAAATCAATCCCCGAGGGCCGTTGGGAGGGCTTAAGGGACAATGTAAATAAATATTCCCGTTTTTGAGCTATTAAATCTTCAAACTTGAAATTTAGTAGGCATGTTCCTTTCATAGAGTAGAGATAGGTTTCAAAAGCGGTTTTGCGAAAATTGATCTTTAAGGGGAGTTGCGAGGGCTTAAGGAACAACATAAATAAATAGTCTTGTTTCTGAGCTATTAGATCTGCAAACTTGAAATTTGGGGTAGGCATTTTCCCTTCATTAAATAGAGAACCACGAAGAACATATTTTACGGAAATCTTTGCGGGGAGCAAGGAGTCATTTATGCATATTGATAAAAAAAATTTCCATTTTCGAACAACTAGGCTTACAATAACGAAATTTGGTATGGATGTTTCTTTGATTAAATACAAATCCGATAAGAATGGGTGTTACAGAAATCAATTCTTAAATGGGCTTAGGGGGCTTATTGATAAAAAAATTCCGTTCTTGAACAATTACATTGAGACTTGAAATTAGGCAGGCATGTTTTTTTTGTTGTTGAGTGAAGAGGGTTATGTTAGATAATGTAACTTCAATTTTAGAAATTATTATTTAGGATTTCAGCCTTTTTTAAATCAAGAGATGAGAGAGTTCAATACAATCAAACACTTAATGCTAAGACTTAGATATTAATTCATATATATATATATATATATATATATCCATACAACATCAAGAAATACCCAGTGAAATGGGTGGGTGAGTGGGTGAGTAACAGCTAGTGAATTATGAATGAAACCAACTTTATTCGTTTTTTCCACTACACAAGGTCTTTGAGCTCTTTAGGGGGAAAAAAGACCAGTTTACATTCAATGTATTACTATTTATTTCAGCATATATTTTATTACATATTGTTTTAAGAAAATATTGTTAGTAAGAATTTTTGAAATCCTCTCTTAATTCAATTTTTTGTGAATTTTGTAAAGTAGTGCACAGTGAATAATTTATTTCGTTTTCAATAAAAGGCAATAATATTTTTTTAAATCCTTCTTTTATAAATTATTTTTTTAAAAATATCACTAAAGAACGAAGTTTATGATTTCAGCAAATAGTATCACGTAAAAGTAATAATAAATTCGGTAAAATATATATTATATTTGCTACTGATATTTATTGACAAATATAATGCATTAGAACTGATGAAAATACATCATAATATGATAAATTTTTAATAAAAAAAAACTTCCAACAATTCAACGATAAAAGAAAATAAAGTAAAAAGACTTAATTGGTAATTGGAACAAATATTTTGTCATCTAATTTCTTTATGTTTGGTGACTAGTTTTAAATTATTTTATTTTATTTTTCTCCAATGATAGAATAAAATTTCCATAGTTTTTCTTTGACGGGAGAATTGCTTACAAACTAATAGTTATAAAAAAATAAAAAAATTTAAAATAATTCAGAAGTTTACAAAGCAGATTGTACTAAAAAGTTTTTGTTTTATGCATTTGTGACAGCATTTCGTTTAATAGCCTGCAGTCAACATGTTCTTTTTTCCGTTTCCAAAGAACTTTACAAATTTAATTTACTTCAAATAAAATGCAATGGATATATTTAATAGAATTTTACTTCTTTCTAATAATCAGTTTAAATTGGCTTTAACACACATTTCAAGAAATCTTGTTAACTTATTAAGCAAGTAAATATATTCATCTTATTAAACAACAACAAAAATATATTGGGAAGTGTAAAAAATGAACAAACAACAAAAATTAATAAAAACTCTACACATTCATCACCTTTTTAATGTTTTTATTTTATTAAACAACATTTTCAAGATATAAAAATGTTGAATGAACAGAGGCAAATTTAATATGATTTCATAACTTGCTTCAAAGACTTTTCTCCGTAAATAAAACGGTTTATTTCAATTTATTTAATTCGTCAAACTGTGTTGTAACTTTATCGCGTTATTAAGTCAACTTTCGCACCAGGAAAGGTATGACTGATAAGGAAAAAATACATTGAAAGATAACGAAGTGTTACTTTATAAAGTTTGATTTTAATTGTTTTCTCTCTTTCCAATTATTTTATAGTTTCTTTATATTAATTTTGCACTTGAAAGGTAAATTTAAATTTTATTGTTTATTAGTAAGCTCATTTCTTATGCTAAAACTCTTTTTCTATCAACCACACCCGACATTCATGATTACCTGTCTATTAATGTCACACCTAAAAATAACACGAGGGTAATTGGAAAAGGACTCTGTACTTTTGAAACAAACAAGTGACAAGGACGATGTCTCAGCTCCCATCCAAACCAACACCATACTAGCGAATACTCTAAGCCACGTCAGATTTAACGTACACTGGTGTCCAAAAGTTAAGCATAAATCGTAAAATGCGAAAAACATGGAGTAAATATTCGTAAAATTATTCCAAATTTCTTGCGGATATTAATTGGGTGAAGAAGAAACATTGGGTTTATGCAAAACTTTTCAGTCGAATACGTCCTGCGCGAAACACCGGCGCATGTTGGAACGCGGAGAAACTGACTCACGCAGCATAGGCAGTTCAGACAAGTTTCGTGCAACTGCTGTGCGAAGGAACGTTGTTAACCATCAAACCAGGTGAATGATGGCACAAAGAGGCAATTGGACATGTTTACGAAAGGAAGTATCGTCGGAATGCTGGAATCCTCACGATCACAAGCCGAAGTGTCTCTAATTCTGAATGTGGACCAGTCTGTGATCTCAAGACTGTGGCAGAGGTTTCAAAGAACGGGAGATGTTACCCGACAACCACTATCAGGTCGACCAAGAGTCACAACCCCTTGCCAAGACCGATATCTGGTAATAAGTGCGCGACGTCAGAGGGGCAGTACTGCCAGAGCACTGGGTTCGGTGCTCACAGTCGCCACAGGAATAAGAATTTCGAGACAAACTGTTTACAGGAGACTCAATCATAGTGGCCTGTATGCATGAAGACCAGCAGTTTGCATTCCCCTCAAGTCTGCGCATAAACGCGCTCGTTTGAACTGGAGTTTGAAACATCAACATTGGAGTGTGGGAGAGTGGGCCAATGTGATATTCATTGACGAGTCTCGGTTTAGTCTGAGTAGTGATTCTCGGTGGGTAACGATATGGAGAGAACGTGAAACACGTTTTGAACCAAGAAACATAACGGAAAGACATCATTTTCCATCAAGGGAATCAATGGTATGGGCAGAAATCATGATGGACAGCCGCACAGACCTAAATTTCCGTGACACGGAGTCTGCGACTGCTCAAAGATACAGAGACGAAGTTCTTGAGCCTTATGTTCGCTTGTTTTGAGGTGTTGTCGGTCCTGACTTCATATTCATGGATGATAATGCGCCATGTCACCTAGCGGTGCTGATTGATGACTTCCTTGAAACGGAAAACATCCAGCGCATGTCGTGGCCGGCGAACTCCCCTGATTTAAATCCTATCGAGCTTGTATGGGATATGCTCGGGAGAGAAATTGCAGCCCTTTCGCACCCACCAAGCTCCGTTACAGAACTGAACAGAACTCTCCAAGAAGCTTGTAAATGTTTGAGCCCACAACTCATTCATCATCTCATAGCAAGTATGGTAAATCGCTGTGCAGCGTGCCTGGCTGTCAGAGGTGACCACACGCCTTATTAATCTGCAGCATCAGTATTTTTTTAATGTTTTCTTTCATTTTTTCTTTAAAGTGTGAATCCTTGCTATGCTCAGTTTTATTTCAAACTGCTACTTTGGATAATAAAATTAATTTTTATCATTCTTTTGATTTGCTTTCTTATTTTATAACCATTTTACACTCGCATATCACGTTTCCAGCCATTCTGATTTACAGTTCCTTCTTTATTCACATAATTATCAATTATGCTTAACTTTTGTACACCAGTGTATATCTTCCCCATAATACGGCTATTAGAGAAACTTAAGTGGGAAAGTGGTACATAAGAAACCGTATTTTCGCCGGCCAGAAATACTAGGGTACCTTTGCGCGCGTGCATGCGTGTCCCAAGTGTTATTCCCAAGAATTTCTAACTATTAAACAACGATTACAAATCCAATTTATTATATCAATTAGCCTACAAAGAAATGCCTTAGGAAAAAAGAAGGCTTTCGATTTATTCACTTATTTAATTTTTGAAATAATTTTTATGTTTATTTTAAATTATTTGCTTGAGAGATATACCTTTAAAGATACTTAAAAAGACTTGAGACTTATCCGAAAAAGGCTATAAAATGTAATTTTCTCACACACACATCTATAGCTTTTTTTATTTTTACCATTCGGAACCTTTTTATTAAAATGTATTAAATACAAAAGTTTAAGAAAACTTTTTTTAATTTTTTTGATAGTTTCAGGTTCAGAAATGACTCAAGAATATTACTATCAGTAAAGGAAGTTTACAAAACAAAATATATATCGACTTCACGTCTAACTTTTCACCTTGAATCCATGAACTAAACGCACATATAGCAATTAGAAATTTAATAATACTGTTTTTACTTTGTATACAAAATTATTTAAAATAATGATTGATGTATTTACTGCTTTATTTGAAAAAGACAAATATGAATGAAAAATATGGCGAAATTGAACAGATTTTTATATTTATATTCAGGCAAGGGAATGTGGAAGCATCTTTGATTTATTATTAGGATCAGGGTTTAATGTTTTTTGCATTAAGTTTTTAGGCTAAACACAAAAGTTATGGTTAACATAAAAGTTGTGTTGTTTTTCTTAAATTTTTTTATCGGATCCTTCAGACAATTTTTGATTGCAAATTTTTTAAAAAATCTGAAAAAAAAGCTTCAGCTGCATTTTATTATTATATTAACATTTTGCTCTTATTTTAGGTATTATGTTTTGAGTTTTCATACAACTTTCAATTACCAAAATATTTGCATAAAAACAATTGCTGCTTACAAAGTAATACAAAGTATTCAGAAATACTGAAAATTTGTGAAGCAAATTCATATTCATTATCATTTATAAATTTGCACTTAAAAAATCGAGTTTATCACATGCATTGTTTTAGGCGTTACATCGCAATGAATAATAAACAGGTTTGCATATATGTAGAAAAATGAAACACGGTATTCTGCATCTCAGTTTTACACACTCACTCAGACCGTTATTACTATATACCATTAGTAATATATTTGAAATATAATTTTCCATTTAAACTATTCTTCTAATTATTTAAGTAATGCATAAGTCAAACATAAACTTTTAATAACAAATGTATACAAACTGTACTTAGATACTGAAATTAATTCATAAATATGCTACAAACTATACCTTCATAGCCAATGTATATTTTAAACAATATATTAACAAATATTATCCGAATATGATTCAGAGTGCCACGCACATTAAAAAAACATTTGAAATCATTCGATTTCCACGGCAATATTTGTAGAGTTAGATAACATACACTCATGGATGAAAAAATTAGCGCACCAAGAAATAATTGCGAGATCGTAACGAAACTTGGCATGAAGGTACGTTTCGGGGAGATATGCAAATGATTAGAAATGCAGAGTGATTGCGCATTACGTATAACTGGTAGAGGGGGTTTAACGTTGTTCTCCGTGGAGTATAAAACAGGTAACCAAAGCTTGTCTGAGTGTGCTGAGGTAGACATGCCATTACGCTGTTTTTAAAGACAGTATGAGTAGCTGTCGCAGTTTGAAAGGGGGAGAATCATTGGCATGATGGAAGTTGGGTGGTCAGCTAGACGAGTAGCTCGTCGATTAGACAGTTCTGATTGTGTTGTGAGTAGATGTTGGGACAAGTGTATCCGAGAGATGTCATTTACACGAAAACCAGTCTCAGGACGCCCTCGACAGACCAGTCGTCGAGAAGACCATCACATCGTAAGAAATGCACGCGTATAGCCAACTGCTTCATCACCCGCCATCCAACCACAGGTAGCACCTTCACTAGAGGCTCCTGTGTCTTCTCGAACCATACGAAGGCGCCTGACAGAAGAACATTTGGGATCGCGGCGCCCATTACGTGTGCTGCCCTTGACGCCCACCCATCGACGCCTCCGTTTGGAGTGGTGCCGCGTACGCGGAAACAGGACTGCAGCGGAATGGAACCAGGTCGTCTTTAGCAATGAATCCAGATTCAATCTCAGCAGTGATGACAATCGTGTTCGTGTGTTGAGACTCCATGGTGAACGCCTCAATCCTGCCTTTGCTTTACAGTGACACACCGCTCCCACATCTGGTGTGATGGTATGGGGTGCCATTGCCTACAATACACGGTCACCCCTGGTATTGATCCGTGGCACCATGACAGCCCAGCGGTATGTCCATGACATCCTGCAACCATATCTGTTACCACTTATGCAACGGCTCACAGGAGCCATTTTTCAACAAGACAATGCTCGGCCCCACACGGCAAGGGTGTCACAAGACTGTCTCCACACTGTTACTACCCTTCCTTAGCCTGCCCGATTCCCAGATTTGTCTCCAATCAAACATATCTGGAATCATTTGGGACGGCGAGTTGGGCATCCCAAGAGTCTAAATGAACAAGAGGCAAGATTACAGAAAATATGGAACGAAATGTCTCAAGACATCATACAGGACTTGTATGTCTCAATGCCCGATCGTATCGCATTGTGCATTCGCGCAAGAAAAGGTTCAACAGGATATTAAATCCTCCGTTCTTTTGCCTTTTTATCTGAAATAAATGATCCTTTTTCTTTGATTTTCTAATCATATCAAAGTAGTCATTAGGTATGTAAAATTTCGTTTCATTTTGACTACTACTTCTTGGTGCGCTATTTTTTTTTTTTTTTTTTTTTTGTCCATGAGTGTAGATCAAAAATACAAATTAAGAGTTTTATTATATATCAGTAATTCATCTTCAAAGATATTCATTAACATAAAAAGAAACAACAAAATAAAACTATTCCTTCAACATAAAAAAAATAAATAAATAAACCAGCGCACATAAATTTGTACCATTTAAAAATATTTATTAAAATACGAAATAAAAACAAAATATGATTATTCTTCAATACAAATAAAAAATTTAAATTGTACATATATCGTGCATTTTTATAAATATTTATAAAATTAAGAAATAACATAAATTATAAGTGTTCATGAAACACATTAAAATAAAAAATTTTAATTTTAATGCGAACCATATCTCTGCAAAGGTCTACTTTATATAGCAATATCTCAGGGGTATAATTTGTGACTTTCAATTTTATACATGATAAGAGAACAAGAATCGAGAACAAAAGAAGAACATTTTTACGAAAATTGTGTTCTATTATCTACTTCTATTAGCTTGATTTTCATACCAAAAGTATAAAATAAAATAATTAGTACTGCTTTAACACAAGACTCAAAAATTGCACAGTTGCTCTTACTATCTACTTAAAAGAGCATTTGTTATGAAGCCAGATTCACTTCCTGTACTTTATTACACCACGAGCTGTTTTTTTTTCATCGAATTTATTTTCAACCTAAATTATGCTTGTTAATACGATAACTATTTTTGTTTATTATATTCCTGCTGCAAAACTTATGCTGGGAAGAGTTTTTATTTACTCCAAAGACATGGGTCTTTTCTTTTATCGTCGTTGCTCAAGCTCTTGGCACAAACTAAAAAAGAACAAGCTTTCTCTTTTATTCATTATGCACCAATGAGTGACACTTCATTTTACAAGTATAACACAATCATTTGGGAATGAATTGAATCTTTAACACTAATATAATGAATCACATTTAAACAGATGTTATCTTTTACATATATGTATCCTACATGTATATATATATATATATATATATAATTCAAAAATATACACAAAATAGTTATAAACCTAAGATAACTAGTCATGATAGTATAAAGTCTTAGCCAGAGCAGTACTATAGCAAACTCTTGGCCTTGGGAACCAGGATTGCAGGTTTAAACAAAGTTTTGTGGCTATCCAACCTTCACTGGGCCATAGGGAAAGTAAGAAATGTCGAGAGAAGTTTAACAATTATTACAAATAAAACAAGAATCTATTAATATAAAATGATAATAATATAGCCTATAATAATTACTAGTATATGTTAAAGTCAAAACTAAAAACAATTGGATGAAAAGACTTACCATTTGAGTACAGCAATAACCATTTTTTCCGCACGAATGAAAAGAGTATATCAATTACGCATAAAATTAGTAAGTTATAATAAAATAACATAAGTCTATATATATATATATATATATACATGTAAAAACTCTAAATATTGTTTTAAAATTTATAGAAAATAAAAGTACAACCCAAACAAATACAATTAATTTTAAATAAAATATATTATTATTAATTTACTTAGCATGAGGTGCCATCTATCGATTAACTGTACAACTAATTAAAAATGCTATTGTTTATATATTTCATTACAATAAACTGATAGGAATATAACTGCATATACATATATATATATATAAGCACGCAATATAGAATCTTTTTTCTGGCAGAGAATTGAAAGTGAGAAACAGCCTTTAAATTAAAATGCTCGAGGTGTAAAGAGGAGAGACAGAGCGATTTTACTTTATCTTATACAAGTAATTTTATAAAGAATTGAAGTGTCAATGAGAATTGCTCCACCTATCACATCTGGCACTCTTGCCATAGGTTGCCGACCACTGGTGTAGAGGATAAAGAGTATATCTTTCTGCACTACAATATTCATGAAATACCTAGATCTGCTTTCAGAACTAGTTTAGAGAGCCTCTCAATAAGTTGGCCTTTTTTTCAGATCTTGTTAAGCGATTGGAGACTTTTCCTATCTAATTTTGTACATGGTTTAAATTTTTGAGTTCTTGTGTATTATTACTTACTTTTGTAATCCTCGTGGTATACTCTGTGGTGCACGAGGATTTTTGTCTTGTAGCTTTAAATTTAAAAAAATGCAATGTACAAGGGTTACCCAAATGAAAAGTGGACAGGTTGAATAAAAAGATTACCTTTATTGGAATTTAAAATAAATCACCTTGGTCGTTGTAACACAGGTCCCACTGTTTCTCGGCAGTAGGTCTATTTCTTCGCTATAGAAAGATTGTGGTTGATTCTCGAGGAAATCCTACATAGCTTCCTTCACCTCATCGTCCGAGTGGAAACGTAGTGCTCTTTTAAGCGAAAAAAAGCGAGGATGGTTTCAGGGAGACATATCCAGACTGTATGGTGGGTGTTCCAACACTTTTCAACAAAAATTTTTAAGGTTGTCTGGGCTTCATAAGAGACGTTTGGGTCGGCATTATCATGAAGATCTGGTATCGTTTCCCATCCTTCACTAAAACCTTTCCACCAATTGTTCGAACTAAACAGTGACCATCAACTGACCCCATTCGCTGGTAATTACCCGCATTCATCTTATCTTCCTCAATCAGAAACCATACTACCCCGCATTGCACCGATATGGACGCATCCATGAATAGCACGACTTTACTTCTGATCCTTTTCCTCTATCAAGAAAAGGTTTTCTCATCGCACGCAAAGGTTTGCGTGCAATTATGCAAAGGTTTATTGCAAAGATTTCAACATGGATATAAAGAGGGGTAGGAAGTGTACACCACACGTACTGCTTCCTTTTATATCCATGTTCGGTTGCGCTGCAGTAGCTGCAATCATTTTGACACAATTGCATGCGTCCACTTTTCATTTGGGTGACCCTTATATAAAGTGAACACATTAAAACTCAGAAAATGGTGTCAAGGCTTTTAGTTATCAAAGAATACTGTGAAAAAGAAACATGCATAAAATTTTATAATAGAAAGGTTAATGTAAGAGAAAGGAAGAATCTCAAAAAATACAAACTAGTAAAGTTCCCTAGTTCTAAAAAAAAGGGGGGAGGGATTGTCAGAACTGAAGTTAAGAACAAAAGACTTGACAAATTAATTCAAATCAGCATAGTAATTTCGTTCGCACAAATTATAAGTGAAATAAATTAAGAAGTGAAAACTATAAAAGCATTCTAAGATTTGTGCATGGGTTTCTCATAGATGATTTATCTAATTTTGAAATCAGAAATATGACGAAAAATATATATATTTTTCTTCCGGAAATTAAAATAACTTTTTACTTGTAAAAAATTTACTTTTTAAAATTATAATTGTTCCTTTTAAAAACGTTTTCAATCTAATATTTTAAACGATTTTAATTATATGCATTATTTTGCATATGTATAAACTACATTTCAAAATGTTTTCAGAAAAGAATTGTGTGAATGGAGGATGATTATTTTACAATATTTCTGTGGCTTACACCATGATCTATTTTTAGCAATTTTTACTATTTCACAGTGGTAAATAATTCACATATTTGGCATTAATGACGAAAATTTATATACAAGTATAAACAAATATTCATACACGAACAATTTTTTCTTGTAAAACGCTTTTCACTGCAATATATCACTTTCGACAGAGAAGTATCTCTGCTACATTTACTAACGAATTTCAAATAAACCTGAGTGGATACATCACACATAATTGCAAATATACAAGATAATTAAAGGTATAGATGATAATTGTAATAATGTACATAAGTACTTTCTATATATATACATATATATATATATATATATATATATATTCATTGTATTAATGTATATAACACATGTCAAAATATACTGAGAGAATAGTATAATACATTGAACAAACAGCTTAGGAAATAAATATCTACACGACACTAAATCACATTAAAATTATCAGAAATCATTTCTTATAAATATTTTGGACAACATAATTACTCCTAAATGAAATAAGGTTAAAACATCTTTGATGGACATAATTAGCAAATATTTCATTCTATGTTGAAATAATGGGCACATTTAAAGTGTATGTGTGTCTGTCTGTGTAGTACAGTATAATTGCATAAATTACTATTAAAGCTTTAAGAGACTCGCCCCTCTAATGTCTTCAATGACCAAAATTATAATATTTAAGCAAGGCGATTCAACAAGATTTCAGAAGCGTTCTATAAGAATGGCTTGCCAAACATTGTAGGAAACTTGTCCATAATTCAATAAGCTTCGCTGGTGTATGCGACGTGCGTTCTCGTTTTCCCTCAAAACATTCCAAAGATGGTCAATAATATTAAAGTATGGCTTCTATGGGGCCATTTCATGACAAATAAGTCATAGGAAGGCTCATCCAACTAGGAAACAGACAACCGGAATCTGTGAGAGACGCAATTGTTTTGCTAGAATACTCCATAATGGATGGAAGTGATCACCAAGTAACTCTATGTTCGTAAAGATCCCAAGAGTTACCATGAGAAGCCAAGGAGCTGCAATTCATACCTGGAATTCAAAATTTATGAGAGTTATGCCCTCTCAGCTTCCCATTTGTGTGAAATAGTCGGAATCTTAAGTTGTCCTGCTACTAGTTTTCAGTTCTCTCAAGTCCATTCTCTGTGCTTTCTTAACCAAGAAAGACTTACAACTCGAGGACGTGCATTAGGCAATGGTACTCCCGTGGCTCTGCAGATCCCGGAGCCCATATGGTGAACCGAACCTTGCACGGTCAGCTGACTGATTGCATGACTAGCACCCTGATTCAGCAGGGTCTACGCTAATATTTGGCCTTGCTGTCTACTTACAATATGGCTGTTCCCTCTCACACAACACTCGCTCATTGTATCATCGTCTTTTGCGGTTTGTCCTATTGCTAGTTTTTACCACCTGTATTCTTGGTATACTCTTGACACTGCCGACCTTGAAAATCTTAGTTCTTGACGATTTCAGAAATTCAATGACTCATGCGTAGAATACCTACTATTTTTACTATTTTTTACACATACTGGTAGTTAGAACGACTGATTAACAACAATAGTATGAGATACACATGACGTTACCATAGCTTCCTCAAATGCGCATAAGTGGGGCATAGCGCTACTGATATACCATTGTCTATCTCTGATCCAGAAGCACTTCAGTATATCTCTATGGATTAAATAATGTAGCGATGTTGTAATGGGTCTATCCGAGAACCCATAACTAATCCTCTTAGGGTAAATTTATTTCTTTTTAACTGTTGTTCTATTGAAAACTTTCTCCCGAAGAAGAAGACTAAATTCATACAAATGAGTTGTTCTATTTAAGAATTGACTTTTAGATACTCGAAAGTTGGAAGTTAGTCGAGAGCCAGTCGATAGTTAGTCTAGGAGTAGTTTCTGGATGGTCAATTATTGGTAATTGGCGAAGAAGTTATAATATTGAGATTAATAATAATGACAGGTCGTACAGAAAATTAAGGAATTAAGGGGAAATATACCGTAGAAGTCCAAAGTGTGACCTAGAGTAAGTGTGTGAGTGTGTGTGAAAAAAAATTTTATTACACTCATATATTAAGTATACTTTAGCCGTGTGATTGCTATTATACTTAGTAGTGGTGCATTTCCTACCTTGAGTTGTCAGATTTAAGCTAGAGAACTAATAAAATCTTTGTTTGAACTAGTTATGGCTGATCTTTACTCGAACCCCCAAACACCAATAACCTCAACTAGGTTATTACAATGTGATTAAATTCTATTGAAAACCAGTTGAAGTACTGTCCCTTTGTAATTTGAGTGTAGCTTAAAAATATGTAATCCACCACCAGTAGACCTTGTGTAGTTCTAGAGGGCATTAGTACAAATTATCAAACTAATCCTAGTAAGACCTAATTTTCTCCTAGTAGTAATAATCTTGCTTATCTCACTTTACCTCATACACTCTCAGTCATTTATTCAATTATAGCACTATTTATACTCCTGTAATAATTTCTGAAAAGGACTCGAGCTAAGAAATATGAAATGCCTCGAGGCAGTCAAGTTTTCTCCATTTATATCTTGCGAGACGAGTCAAACACACGCCGTTGACTGAGTCAATAAGAGCCGAAACAAACATATTGGCAAGACGTACACAAGCATACATTTCCTTTGTTTGCTATCAGCATTAGAAACAAGGTGCTTCTGAAATACACTCCTTCGGAGAAACTGGATATTAAATGTTCGAATATTGTTATTTCCGCCTATATCGAATTACTGTCATCTAATAATTAGGGGTGGTGGAACAGAGAGAGCAGGAGCGGAGTCAGATAACTGTGTAAATATCATGTGTGTAAGGTTCCCCTCGTGAAAAATAATGCGTATTCTTAACAGGACTAGACAAACTGATTTTGGTTTGTTTGCACAGCATTACAAACTTGTGGATTTGGAATTCGAATTAAGTTTACTACGTCCTAGAACGCTTTGTCACGGTTGGTTTTGTTCCGTTGGAATAAGCTTTTTGCCTACGGTGATTTTATTGTTGAAGTTAACAGGTATAATATTTGTATCGAATGTGTGTTGTGATTTTAATAGTTTTATATCTCCTTTTGTGTGCGTGTGTCTCTCTCTTTCTCTCTAATTTCTGGGATGTTAAATTTGCTAAATTATTTTCAAAACTAACGATTGTTTGACTTCGAAAATAAATGAAATAAATGTTCTAAAAGTGAGAGAACAAATAAAATTTGTATTTCAAAATGAATTAAGCCAATTCGATTGCTGCAGAACTTGAGCAGACAGAATGCACTAAAGACTTGCCTTCTAGGTGCTAACGCTTAGCTTAAACTGAGAAAATACTTAAAACTGTGTGGATTAATTCTTTAAATCAGTTGTTGTACATTGATTTATCAGAGAACTTTTATCAGATACACGTATGTGTACAGTCATAAACTTCATAACTATGTGAATTTTCTATAACCAACTCATTCGTGAATTTTTCTGTATAAAATATGAGCGAAACATAATAAATAAATTAATTAAAATTTAAATTCAAGTATGCTGTTTCGGTTTAATTAGCGCATTTGCAGCTTTTATATTTTTGTATTACATAATTAAAATGATCCGTTGAAAGGTATATTGAATATGCTTTCCTCATTGGTCTAGTTGCACTGGAGGTATCTTATATTCTCAATGTATGGCACATGAAAGAACATTTCACCACCGGAAACACATGTAACTTGAATTTTCTCTTTTCATTCATTCTCATTTTATTAAGAAATACAATTGTAAGAATCTAAGCTTTCAAATAAAAAATCTTACACATTATTAAATTTATGACTGCGATCTGATGTGACCACGGAAGCCTGGTGGTTATGATTCCAAGCACGTGGCAGACATGCCATTAATTCGAGCCCTAGTGCAACCTGAAGACCCGATGTGTAGAGACCCTGGTGCAAGTTGAATCTGTTGAGACTCAAAATTGACCTATTGATGTGGCGGGGTAATTTAGTGAGGGGATGCCAGCTCAAGCATCGTCTTCGTCATTTGACCGAGGTTCAATACTCTTTGTGTTGTGTTTTAGTGTGACATTAATAAGCACTCATTCGCTTTCTACTGTAACGTGGTAGTATTTAGAATGCTTAAGTTTAATAAACAAGACAAAAATATGAGCCGAAAAGTAAGTTCAAGAGAGCGATTGTAGGACAATTAGCATTTACGTTTTACTGCTGCTTCCGAAGTGTATTATTTTTATTTTATTATGAAACAAATACACTCAAGAGGCAAAACATTATGACCACTCCTACATTTTGCAATGAACTCTCCTGGATGACGTGGAAGGCACGTGATCAGGTGGAAGTGGTATTTAACTGCTGCTGGAGAGTCTGAAGAATCATTCATTCACTTACTTCTGTGTGTGATGGAAAAGGCTGCGGGTACAAGCGACTTTGATAGAGGGCATATTGTAATGGCTCGAAGGCTCGGAACAAGTATTTCCGAAACTGCACGACTCGTGGGTTGTTCGCGATCTACAGTTATTAGTACTTATGCAAAGTGGATGAATGACGGTGAAACCAGCAGTAGACGACATAGTGTTGGACGTCCACACGCTATCAAAGAAAAAGGTCGTCTGAAACTGTCTCGCATGGTGAAGCAAAACCGGAGCCAGACAGTGGGTCAGCTGACAGCCAAATACAATGCAAGGCCAAGTAGAATAGTATCGGAGCACACTGTTCAGCGGACACTGTTGGATATGGGGCTACGCAGCAAACGTCCCACTCGTGTGCCTTTGCTGACCAAGCGTCTTCGCCAACTGCGCCTGCGCTGGGCCCGGGAACATCGTGACTGGTCCATGGATCAGTGGGAGAGAGTTGCCTGGTCAGATGAATCACGGTTTGCCATTCATCACGCCGATGGCCGTGTCAGGATACGCCGTCTTCCAGGCGAACAGTTGCTCCCTCAATGTACATTAGGTCATACACAGGCCGATGGGGTGGTATTATTCTTTGGGGGACGTTCTCTTGGGCGTCTCTGGGACCCGTGGTTGTGGTAGAGCAGACCATTAATGCTACAGAGTATCTGAACATCATTGCGGACCAGTTGTACCCTTACGTGGCCTCTGTTTTTCCAGCTGAAAATTAAATGTTCCAACAGGACAACGCCCCATGTCACAAGGCTAAAATTATGCTGGAGGGGTTCCAGGAACATGATGCTGAATTCCAGTTAATGTCCTGGCCACCTAACTCACCGGGCCTCAATCCGATAGAACACATTTGGGATGTCATGGGACGGCAGCTCAGAGTTCAAAGACCACCAATTCACAATATCTCGGATTTGTGTGACCGGTGCTTAAACATCTGGTACAATCTGTCTCCGGCCATCTACCAAGGACTTGTGGCATTCATGCCAAGGCGGGTTGAAGCAGTGTTGCGCGCCAAAGGTGGGCCAACTCGTTATTGACAGGTGGTCATAATGTTTCGGCTCTTGAGTGTACAGTAAAACACGTTTAAAGCGAAAACGCTTAAGACGAAATATAGGTTAACATGAAATAATACAATGGTCCCTCAAAACTAATATGTATTTTCATGCATTGTTTTCTGTCAACACGAAAATATTTCTCTTACGCGAAGGAACAACATATGGAAAACACCAGTCGGATTGTACTGTCCTATTGTATTATCGGAAGAATTCGTTGCAATAGATGATGATAATGTGTGTAGAGCCCCAATGATGGCCGGCTAAGACATTTTGGAATTTGTTCAAAAAATATAATTGATGCAGATCCCGACGATGAAAATTAAACGAATAACGCAACTCATGTTCCCAGATCATCCAAAATGGAAAACGTCATGAAAAGTGTGCCCAATTATTTAGACGCATATTCCAGTAGTGAATTGAATAACAAAATAAAAGACATCGAACAATTTGGTGCTAATAAATAATGCAAAGAAAAATATCAAATTATTTTCCAAAAACTCAATAAATGTTTTGTTTTCCAAAAAAATTTAAAATTTTGTATTCAATTTCTTTAAGTTCTTATGAATGTCCTTATTTTATTGATATAAAATAAACTCTAATAAACTTAATTTTGTTGACGTAGAGGTTTTTTTCTGCAATATCTTTTAACACGAATACTTTAAACACGAAAAAATATTTCAGTTCCTTCAGTTTCGTGTTAAGCGATTTTCCCTGTAGATAAGGAATCCCAAATTGATTATTCCACTATCTGAGTAAGCAAATGTGAGAGTTATATTAAAGTCACATTATAAAGAAACACGAGAGTTATTGGTTACGAACCTCATAATTTTGAACCTCGGTCAAGTGATGAGGACTATACCGGAACTGGCACTCCCCTTTCCTTACAGCCACACCTCTCAAACTGGAGGACATTGAACCTTGACAGATTTAACAATTCAATATCTGAGAATCTCGCTTAAGACATTTACATTTCCTACAGAGGTGGCCTTTTATACAATCTAAACAGATCATTATGAGTAAAATTTAACTACGCTAATCGCTGTGAGAATCTTTTTACACTATGGTCACAATTAAGAAAGGACCAAATAACTTCTTGCAACGTAAGAAAACTTTTATACGAACATAATAAAAATAACACATGTCCACAGTTTTACATTCTTAAAATTTGGAACTAGCATTTTAATTTAAATGTAAGAAAATGTGAAATATATTATTAAGAAAAAGAAATTTCTGATTCTTCTCTTGTTTTTTTTTTCTTAAAAGTTGGAGTTGGTGCAAAAGATTAAATTGAAACCCTGCATCAAATTTCATTTCTTTCTTTTAGAGCTTAACTCTGAAAAAAAGAATGATTGAAATAAGATACTCGATTCAATTATGTGAATTTGTTCATATGTAGGAAGTAAACGATTCGCTAAGCCTTATTGTATTACCAATTTAAATTTTCATTAAAATACAACTCTTTCTTCCTAGAATATTTTTTTTCTTCAATTCCGCAGTTAAACTGAAACACTGACAAATTTGTTTCCTTATTTATTTATTTTTTCCGTTTCTTGAAACCATGATGTTTGTTTATTTTAATTCAAAGTTAATAACAAGATAAGCATAAAAACTAATTCAAATTGGGATTTTTTTAATCGAGTGGTTTATTCTTATAATCATCATAAATTTTACAAGAAGTGTTAGCACTTTTTAAAAACTTTAAATAGACAAAGGATACGAAGGTTATTTAGAAAATAATCGATTAGTTATAAAATTGGAGAACACAATATTTATTGGGAAAACAACCAATTATGTTATATACCTGAAGCTTCCTTCCCTTCTCTAAATAATCAGCTCTTATATTTAAGGGAACACAGTACAATTCAACTAACAAAAATTGGTCAAAAAATCAAATCTAATTTTTTTAGCCTAAATTATTTTTTATATACTTTTCAACAAACTAACAAAATTTGAAAGCTCCAAGTTTAAGAAATGCAGAGTTGTGATAACTTTTACGTTTTTATTCACATCCCAATGGCAAATCAAAACTTTAAACTGATTTATCTCGGGAAGATAAAATAACTAGTTTGTCTACATTTAAAATGTTAAGGATTTTTTTCTATTGTTCCTAATATTTGGGAATTGTTTTTTACTTGTTGCTAATTGTACATGGAAGAAAAATTGGTATGCATTTTTCAATCAGAGCAATATTTATTTTTAAAAAATAACTGAATTTAGAACTTTTACATTTTTAAGGAATTTTCAATGAGCATTCATAAAAAAAATGTTATACAAACACCAATCATGTTATCGTAAAACCCATAACAACTATTGTTATACATAGCTGGAGGTACTTGTAAGTCAAATTTCATATATGTTCGTTTAATTTTGTAGGAGGCGTATCATTTTAAAATTACTTCATAAGTTTCAAGTTTTTCCCTTAAAAAATTAAATGGTTAGCGTTTTATGAAATTTTGAGCACAAAATCTGTTTTACATCATACATACACATAGAAGACAACCAAAAAAATTATGAAAATCCTTAAATTAAAAAAATTTGTGTAAATTGTACCATGTACCCTTAAGCATATGCTCCAACTGTTAACGAGCTTTAGAATTCTTATGTTATACTTTTTGCTACCAGTGCATCAGATGCGATGATCAGAGATGTCTTAAGGTATTAGCCAACTGGACCCAGACCCAGAGCCTCACACACAATGGGGCCTCGTCTCGTTCTCGACTCAGCCTTAATAAGATCATAATTCGAATATTTTCAACGGTCAAAATTTCTTTTTAGTTGTATTATCCGAAAAACTTGAAATTTCTAACAATATGTCAACTGGCTACATGTGATGACCATCGTCCACATATAAACCTTGTCAGTGGTGCTCACCCCCGGGTCCGAAACTCCCGAAGCCCTTTATATTTTTTTCGGTTGAATATATAATCCTATGTATATAGTACGTAAAATTTAACTATGTATTTGTTATTAATAATTAATTTTATTATTTAATGCTAGTTCTCTATTCAATAATTAATTTTCTACTGTTTTTTGTTCCCGAAAATCGACAAAATCAAAAGAATGTGTAGGGTGGTGTATTGGAGCATGATACGAGAATGGTGGATTTTCGACCCTAGACACGCGCCTTGAAAAATTCCTGTTTGCACCACCGATCCTAGTCCTTCCTACATACACCATCATTACTCATTCAGTCAAAAGGCTGCTGCCGGTCGAACCGGTTTGTGCGATTGTAAGTCATGCACATTTATTTGTATCGGGTTATTATTTGCACGAGTATTTGACAATGTACTATGACTATGTATTTGACAATGTATTTGACTACGCACTGTCTACTTTTAAGGGTCACAAGTAAGGCCTACATTTGTGTAAGGGTCAATTTTTGCGAAAGGGCCTAGGACCGCAAGAAGCCTTAAGACGTCCCTGAAGATAGCCACTGCATTCTCCGCATCATGTCCAAAACGTTTACCATTCAGAAACTGTTTCAACCTAGAAAAAAAGAGGATAATCACTAGAAGTAGTAAGGTCCTGTCTAAGGGTAGAAGATCAAAAATTTATCTTCCGAACTGATCCCGTAATTCTTGAGTTGGAGTAACAGTGTGAGGGTGGGTATTGCCATGATGAAGCACAATTCTTCCGGAAAATATTCTCCATCTTCTGTTTTAGATGGCTTGCCATATTCTTAGTCTCACAGTAACGAATTGCATTAAACACCTGGATTCATGCATTGCAGCAGATGAGTATAACATAGGAACTCTGAAGCTCAAGAAGGGATACAAAAACGTACATATATATATATCAGGTATGAAATTTTGAAATACATAGATATATCCTAAATTTCTGGAAGCTAACCCAATTTTATTTTGGTAAATGTAGTGGAGTAAAAATAGACAAAATATATTAATACAAGAAATAAAATATTTAAAAATTTAGAATTCTGAAAATATTTTAATAACATTCTGTCATTACAAGGAAAAAGTGCAGAAATATATTAAGGAATGTGAAATATGGTAAACAAGTCCTTAAATAATAAGGAATTTATTAGTATGAGATAGTCAAAAGCCTTGCTTGTTTTCACTTATATTTGAAAAACTATCTGCAACTAAAAAAAAGGTTACTTGATTCTCTTAAAATAGAATTTCAAATAAATAATAGTATTTGAAAATGTATAAAAAGTTGTGGGTCAAAAGATAAGGACGCTGCGTTATTAGTTAATGTTTCCAGTTTTCGAATTATCATTTTACAAATACAGGACACATGAAATAATGGGAACTTCTGTTCATCCAATTAAACTAGACTTCAAAGTCTTCAACTGAAGTGAAGGCTGGTGAGTAAGATATAAGTTCAAGTATCATTTTCATCATCTGACAATGGGAATGAAATAGCAAAAGTCCCCCGCAACAACATGCTGTAGAGCTCCAGGGGGGCACAGTGACCTAGGGGTCATGATTGAATATCCGTGGCATTAGGATCCAAATGACTCACGATTCGACATGTACTGTGGTAGCCAAGTCCAATTTGTGAGTTTGAATCTTAATACCACCAAAGAACTGAGGGGCTTGTGCACATTTAAACTGTTGAGGCTCAAAGTTCTTTTGAAAGAGTAGGTGGCCAGCTCAAATCCCGACCTCGTCAACTGATGGTGGCTCAAAATTACAAAATGTCTCACCTATAGTCCTCGTAGTGTGAAGTTAATAAACAATCAATCGTTCCACCAGAGTGGTATTAATATTATAAAATGAAAAAAAATTAGAGCTAATTGTCTGTGTGATAGGCAATATATCCTCAATTGATGTACTTAAAAATCTTCCAAGTACTAATCTGTCCGCAAATGGAAAGCAGCCTAAATTTAGATGTGGTGAATAATTTAGATTAAAAGTAAATTTACCCTGGGAAATTTTTGAATTCTAATCCTAAATACCTTTCCTCAAAAAAAAAAATTAAAACACTGGCTTGGAATCATTATCTAAGCCGAACTCCACTTAAAATCAAAACTAGTAACACTTAAATGTAAAGAAAATAATATAAAAATATATAAATACCAAAAAAAATGAATATACAGAAAGTATATTTTTATTTGGAAAGAAAAACTCAGCGTAGATGAGGACTTACCCCCAAAAAAGGACTACCATATATTTTACTGTACTTTATTTAAAACAATTTTTAATCATTATTTCCAATAACCATTAACCCATTTAACGTATCCGACTCCCATAAAATTGTAAATTTTGCAAAAAATTGAAAATATTTTGATAATATTATTTTATAGGCCATCTTATTAACTTTATAAAAGTACTAAGTTTATTATTTTCCGTTCACTAGAACAAAACTACAAGTGTTTTAGTAAAAGCAGATGTCGTTACACTTTAAGCAAGACGTCATACTCTAAAACGTGTTTTACTCGAATTGTGTGTGTTTTTTTTTAAATGCTCAAACGGGGACGGCGATTGCTTAAAAAGTTTTGAAATAATTAACTGAAATTGTTTGTGTATGTTCTGTATAATATAGTAGAAGTGTTTTAACTTTCAGATTTATCAATAACTAATTTATTACAAAATTTGCAGTCCCTTATGTGAATATAGTCACTTTTATTTTAAGCAATTTCATATAATAATTAAGATAAAGTGCTCTAGGTTTTGTAAAAATTGAAATATCTCTTACCTGAAGGTCATTTCAAAAATAAATAACATAGCAATACATCATAATTGAAAAATTGAACGTTTGTTCATAAACTTTAAGTACAGAATCTGTCGAGCTTATGTTATTTTTTGTAAATTTTTACCCATTTTTTCCCAAATTTTAGTTATAATAATTTATTTTTCTCGTCTTAATTTTTGCATATTTTTCTTAAAATGTACTAAACAAATCTTAAAAGAACAAACAAAATCCCATATCTACACTTTTTGAAAAGTTGTCGCAAGTAGTCGGATACCTTAAAATCATTATTCGTAGATGTGCATACAACTTGTAGAAAATGCTACATTTTTCTATGTAGATTATCTCTGTAAATAATCAACTAATAGTGTTGTTACCTCTATAATATTTTCCCCTCTCAATATCTCGCCTCATATTCAATCGAAGACCAATTTATAACTGAATGTTATTTTTTTGGCCAGTTGCACTCACCAAAGTTTAATCAATTATTTAACATCCGCTATAATGTGCCAGTTAAGGTAATTTTCTTGAAAGGATAAGGTTTATGAATCCTGTTTTTTATTTTATTTGTTTATTCTTTTGTTATTTGTTCTCTTCTGAAGTCTTAGTGTTGACAAAAACCCCATTAGACTTAGTGATATTACTTTCCACAATTCGAACGAAGACTTCCTTCCACATGAATATGTCATTTGAAATGCCAATATGTCTTACATTAATCTATATATTTTTTAAAAATGAAAATGTTGAATGTTATAAAATTAGATTTATATAAAATTATTTTATAAAATCAGTTTTGAAGAGATTCAATATATATATATATATATATATATATCAATGAGGTGTTACCCTTTCTGAAAAACATTTTCAAGTTCAATATCAACCCTATGAACATCCAAAACAATGAGGACTACATGACAACTTTTTATATATGTTACGAAATATATGTACGAAATTTTAAATAAGTTCTAGAATTTATATTTTTTCTAAGTTGTTTATTTTTGCTTCTATTTTCATTCATATAATATTCATTTGTATTAGTTTTATTGATTAATATTTAACTGTTTGCTTACGTATGCAAATTTCAGGCCTATCTGTTTTATAATAATGATTTATATTTTCAATTTTTCTTTCACTATAAGTTTGAAATTCCCTGTTGAAGCCTTTAAGCAAGCTTAACTCTACTTCACTTCCCTAAGTCAGTGAAAGCTTTAGAAGTTGCTATAGTTTTCCTTATTGGTCAATTGACTGGAGGGATGTCTTAAGGCAAGGGTCAACTGGGCTTGAAACCAGGACCTCGTTTCGTTCTCGACTCTGTATTAATAAGATAGTGATCCGGATAATTTTAATGGTCAAATATAATTTAACCCTATATATTCTCCAAAAAACAGAAAATTTCAAACCTCATGTCAACTGGCAAAAGTGGTAAGACCAAATCATTATGTGATGACCGTTGTCCATGTCTAGGTCTAAGCATAATACCATAAACCATCATTCAACTCATTTAGTCGAAATGCGGCAATCGGTCGAGCCCATTTGTGTCTAAGTTTTTGAGATTGTGAGTCATGCACATTCATTTGTTTCAAATAACTATTTGAACGAGTATTTGAGAATGCATGCAATATACAGTCTATAATTTTAAATACCTCAAGTAGTACTTTTAGTAGCAGACCTCAAGTAGTACTTTTGCATAGGGTCCCACAGCCTCAAAATATCTTAAGCTTTCTTTGGGCCCAGGGCCTCAAAGAGTCTTAAGACGTCCCTGAGTGACTACTCTTCCTACATTAGATTTTTTTGTTCTTAGTTCTCGATTTCAAAATTTAAGCTTTCTCTGATTAGTAGGATAAAGAAGCTATTCATCTATCATTTATTTTACTCATTATTATTCATATTATTATATACATTGAGTAATGGATAATCCATTGTTGTTTAAATGTTGCTATTTTATGCCAAGAAGAGTGTGACATTACTACTGCAGTACTAAAAGAATCTAGAACTCACTCCATGCTGTCTGGTGAATGATGTCATGTTAAGAACTATTTCCAAAAAAAATAATCTTCGTTGATACCATGGGCGGTCAACTGACCTGAATTCTATTAAGGACAGTAGTACCTCGAAATTACACGATAGTTGGGACTGAGTGATAACCGCGTAAATCGAATGCGCGTAAGTCGGGGTATGATTTCGCATATTAATTATTTTTTACTTGGGCTGAAGATGAAAGAAGATAATAATTTAGAAAATAGTTTAATAAAATCTTAGACAACCCAAATACAAAATTGCAAGCCTAAGTTATTTTGAAGTAGTATGTTTCATAAAATCTAACTATAAATAATCTGCTGGCTAAAAAAGATTTTTTTTCTCCCGCAAAATTTCCTCGTAGTATGCTAATAATTTCTTTCATCCCTTGTTTTGCTGAAAAAATACACTCATCGTTGAAATCTGTTTCCTAAAATTTTTAATTCTTTACCAATTAAACTAAGGCCTTCTGCCAAATTCCCAACCATCATTAGATCTTTTGAGTGAACAGGTTCTAAAATCTTCTCAGTGTCTTGTTCTGCTCATGCATTTCTATGAGTTCATCAATTGTCAGCTCCTGATTGTGGGAATCTAGTTAGTTCTTAAATGTCTTTACTGTCCACTTCTAAATTTATTTGCCTGGCAAGATCGACAACTTCTCCGATCACTTTACCAATTTCACCAATTATTTTTTACCATTTATCCCTCTTTTTTTTTCAAACAAAAGACGAATTGATATTTAAAAATCACCTAAGGGGGTAAGTTCACGAAACAGGATCTGTATCTCAGTAATTTTAAAGATAGGTATTTTTAAGTAATAAAAGGTATTTCTATTGAATAAAAATCTCCAATTTTTTTTACTGAATATTCTTTGAACCATAATAGATACTTTAATCAGAGATTTTGTGAATAGGATGTCTAGTTATTTTTAAAAAATATATTTTTTGCACAAATCTGTTGTTTTTTTTTTCATGATGTTGAATGCTATAAATTAAGTTAGAATATTTTTTTTAAAAAAATCCCTCGATTAAAGTATTATTAGAGTGTAATTATTAACTATGCAAAGTTATAAGCTGTTAAAGGCAGTAGTTTAGGAACAAATGTTCCTTATATGGTAAAAATGTTAGTTTTGAGAAAAATGGATTTTAGTAATGGATTTAGTAGACTTTGACAAGTGGTAAAACATTTTCAAAAAATTATTAAAAATACTTCTACTGCGCGTAGAATTATAACTTTTGCACCATTAGAAGCGTAGAAATTCATATTTTATTAAAATAGGAAAAAATGTGTTTGGGGGCCGAAATTCATGAACCTACTTCGAGTTAACGTAGTTCTTTCAATAGTATTATCTAACAAATCAAATAAAATTTCATTTAAGCTCAGAACAATAATTATTAATTTGTAGTTTTAATAACCATCCTCTATTTCTCAGAATTGTCCTTGCAGATCCATCGACCTTTTCAAACTTATTAGACGTCAAGCACTTTGATCGAGCGTTAAACAGTTAGGAATGGGTCATACGGGCAGAACCGAAGCCTCAAATCCCAGCTTTAGTTTGATTCCAACGTCGGGATACTTAAAAGCAGCAACAAAAGCAATGAGAGACGAGGAATCTCAAAGACGAGCCGCCGTGTAAATCAAATATTTGTTGTCTGGTTTCCACTGTCGGCGATACACCCCTCTCCGTCTGATCAAACGAGGCGCGACACCAGAAAGCGGGAATTATAGAGTATGATAGTTTGCTTTGAGACAGGATAGCCTGAAAATTGAAAGAAAAAAATGGAGAGGTTGAGAGTATAAAGTATTTTTTTTTTCTGATTAACTTTGAAACTATTTTAAAAGTGATTTGCTTGTAATATGTATCTTGTAATGTGTTCTTTCCGGTATGTTTGTCGGTAATCACATGGTATCTTTGGGAGTTGTTATTCATTTTGGCGCGAATACCGCCATATTTTTATTATGACACAATATTTACTTTTGTAAGTAATATTTTGTATGAAAATTTCGAATAGTTGTTTTGAGGACATATCGGATGATTGGTAAAGATGGTATTGAAAGGTTTTAGAAAAGTTTAAACTCCAATATTTACTTTAAAAAGACAATTTTAAATTGTAATGCAGAATCCTGTGTTTATATCTTTTTTTAGAGCGTATAGTCACCATAATGAGATTTTTATTTGAGTTGTTAGTTTTAAAAAATTGCAAAATTTGGTTTTTAATAGTTTCGACAAAAAAAAATATTCTTCTATGGAATTTTCTTTTTTAGTGAGTTCTCAGTTTTTTTAACCAAAGTTTTGGAGAGATTTTTCAAACCAATGACTATCAACGTAGACAATTGTTTCAAAACTTACAATTTATTAAAATCTAAAACTGCGTAATAACAGTTAATTTCAAAGAAATCGAAATACCACTTAATTTATTTATATATAATTACTACTTAATTTATTTATTTATGATTAATTTGAGTTATTCTATTACTTTTCAAAAATTTAATTTGTATAAATTTCTTTTTAACTCTTCAAGGAATTAAAGCTTTATAATCTTCACTACTTCTGTAATATGAACTAAAATCTCAATTCAATTTTGCAAGCTAAATATATAAACTGCTTCAAAGAACTCAAGAGTTTGCAGAAACCAGTCTAATGCATCCAAAAAAAGATCTAAATATTTTAAAGGTCAAAAACTGGAAAACAGTTGCCAAAAGTAGAGATGCCTGTAGAAAACTTCTGGAGAAGGCCAGGGCCCAACAAGGGCTGTCGAGCCATTGAAGAAGAAGAAGAAATAGTTTTTAGCTACAAAAGGGACTGTTTTCACTACCAATAAAGATTGTCATACTCAACCATTACTCTGATTAAAGTAAAAGAACCATGTATTGTCCATATTGACGTCACTGTTAAATCAGTCGATCAATTCATTTCAATAAAATTTTATATATTGCTGTTATGTTAACATATAATTAAAATATAATGTATGTATGTTACCGTTAAAGTGTGGAATCCGTTATTTCATAGAATAACTAAATATTTCATGAAATAACTCGACAAGTCAGTTAAAGTATATAAAATTATTGTATTCTACGCACGCGATTTAACTAGGTATTCTATAGAATAACGATTGCTTGATTGTCAAAGTATGCAATACAGCACTCGAAAGTTCTTTCAACTGATTCTAGCTGCTTTTAATGAGTTTTGAACTGATTCTAGCTGCTTTTAATGAGTTTTGAACTGATTCTAGCTGCTTTGCAAGGACGTGCCTGTGTGCATGCTTCACTTCGTTGCTTTTGAACGCAGAATTTAAGTGGCGTACATATATATGTTAGCGATTTATGTTTTGGATTATTAACAACTATTTTTGCAACCTGTTTTCAAGCAATGATTTCTGCAAGAATGGAAGACTACCCTTTATATAAAAAAAGTTCAATTCGAGAGATTTGAGTCTTTATAAAATAAGCGTGGGACAAAGGGAAAAAATGCTGCACTTACTCGTGAAAAATTATTAGCTTTGACAGCAGAAGTAAAAAGTGCTAAAACAACACCGAAAAAAGTACCACGTGACTATTGGTTATTCCAGCATTATGATATTCTTGAAGTTCAAGGAGTAGAATAATTAATTGTGTCAGAAACAGATGCAAAACTACAAAACATATTCTTTTTCCCCCTTCTGTTTAACTAATGTTAGCAATAGAGCAATATTAATGAGTTATATCTCTCTCTCGTCTGCTTTTCTTATTATTATCGATTAATCATCCAAAATAGGAATAAAATGTATTTTTCGAAAGTTTTAGCTGTTTATGATCAATTAATTTATAAAATAACTTTGAAATTGGTTATTTTCACTTTAACGGTCAATCATTAGCTATTTTATAGAATAATGGTTATTTAATAGAATAACCAGGTAAATATAAAAATTTTCATCTATTATATTCTTTAAACCACTTAATTTGAAAGGTAAATTTTTTTTAAAGTGAATTTCAGGTTATTGCATTTTTAATTCTTCAGCTCATTCCTTTCAAAAATACCTCATTTTTATCTCTAGCTTAATTAGAAGTTGCTAAAATTTTGTTTTTAAAGAATCGTCTAAATGCGAGTCACCGATTTATATAACAGAAAAAAAGGTAAATATTGCACTTCCTCTTGGGTCAGCTTGAAGTTTGACGTCATATTTTTAAAATTTCTTTAGGGCATATTATGAAACAAATGGGATCTCGCCTCCGACGTTTCAAAGCAAAAATAAGGGGGCAAAAATATTAGATGGCAAAGCATTATGTGACAAAAATAGATTAACAGAAGCAATATTGATCAATTGCAACATATTATGGTCTTGCCATTCGAAGAAATTTATCAAATGTAAAGTGTATGAAACAAGCTATATGGGCAATATTTCTTCACAAAATATCTACGGATAAAATCCACACCATAGATTTTGTTCATCAGGTCTTGACACATGTATCAGTGTAAGAAGGCTCAATTGGAAAATAAACTTTATCTCCACAAACATAAACTTCAGTTGCTGTTGTTGAAGCCATTAGGCCTATTTTAGGGACCTTTCGGATCCAGAATTATTGAAAAAGTGCTGCATGGAAACACGCAGAATCGAATGAAAGCATTAATAATGTTATTTGGTCTCGTGTCCCCAAAAGACGTTGGGCACATAGAAACACTTTCCTTTGGTACATATGATGCTATTGCATCCTTTAATAAAGGGAATGCAACAAAGCTGGATATTTAAAAAAAAACTTAACATAGAGCGAGGATATTATGAGACATGCTGCATGGAACATCTCGACAAAGAGAACAGTACAAAGGTAAGATATGACAATTTACAGAAAACTAAGGAGACTAGAAAAGTAAAAAGACTTAAAAGAATGAAACAAGAAAATGAAAATTTAAAAAATGCTGAAAATTTGGAATATGGAGCTGGAATGTTTTGATAAGGTAACTTTATTTATAAAAATGTGTTTTTCTCAAAATGTCACTTTTGAAGGTTCTATGTACCTTTTCTCAGAAAGTATATATCTGATGTCAACGAAACTTACATGACACATTCTTTATATATTCTAGTATATACTGAAATGAGCCTTTAGCAAAATTTTGTATACATTTTTTTTTATAATTTTTTCTGTCGAAAAACACTGTTTTCTCACTGTACATCAAATAAAAAATTTTAAAGAAAAACTAATGAACATTTCAAAAAAAGCTCATTTCAGTATGATATTAGATGTATGCTTAACGTGCAAAAAAAATTTGGGGATGTATTTCCAACAGGTTTTTAGAAAAGGTACATTGAAAAAGCCCTTTTTAACATATCAGTATAGAGCGTTCCGATACCCCTTAACAGTTTTTTTTTTTTTTTTTTTTTTTTTGTCATATTATGTCAAAAAATAGGCATATTTTTTGTAAACATTTTTATGAGGAAATCAGTTATATAAACTCTAATCAGCCGTCAGAAATGTTATAAATATTGAATTTAAAGAATTATGCTAATTTTTATTATCATTGAAAAACATATTTTTCCTTAAAGCTGGCTTTTTCCCGAAGAAACAGGCGAACTCAAAAGAACACTTTACAAAAATGTATATTAGATTTAAAAACATAATACTGTACTTAAAGTTAATTATTCTCTTAAAATTCTGTTTTTGTGAGGTAAATTTTAAAACAAGGAGACAAGCTTAGTCGAACATCGCAATCGGCACAAAAGTATCATGTTTCTTTTTTCACCCGTTTACCAAAATCGTTTCTTTTTGACCAACTCACAAAGCATTGCCTTGTTGGTCTCAATTTTTTGTCAGTGGGAGGAATCCCTTATGAATAGTTTTTTTTTTCTGTCAATCATAAGAGACTGGGCAAAATTCCTGATAGTCCTGTTTTATCATTTACCACTCCATGTCTTTCCATATTAAAGCGATCTATAATTATCAAGCCTGAAATTCAAATGAGATAATTTTCCTCCAGGTTTCTGATACAAAAAGAAAGCATTCCACAATGATTTACCTAAAAGATGGGAGAATATTTTTCTGTATTATTTCTTACTGGATAATTTGTGAGATGCTGATCCATTATATCTATACCACAAGAGAAGTCTGATAACAAACTTTCATTACTTCCAGAATTATTTACAGAAATTTCAGTCTAACTATTTGAAAAAATATCAGAATTATTTTTTGTTATGAGTCTCTCATAATCATTCGTTTGTCTTCTATTTTAAGCCCCAAATTTAAAAGAAATATTGTCCGTATCTTGCGGTACACCGATCTAGTAAAAAAAAGATTCCCGCCTTACCTATTCTAAAGGAATGCAGTAAAACCTAACCTTAAAACCGGTGTAGACATTTTTTTTGTTTTTGTGTAATCCTAACTTTACTTGACTATTAGAGACATCCGTTAGAAACATTGCACACTAAACGAGCCAAAAATACGGGCAAATCAGAGGATTAGAGTAGAAAAAAGTTTTGCCAGGGCACCACTTGGGCAAATCAGGGAAATGCCATTTCAAGTGCCCGAGCTGTTTTCGGGCAAAACAGGGAAGTGGTTTACTGACTTGTCTAGTTATTTCATGAAATACCTAGTTATATTCTATATATAATAACTGAATAACATAATTGAACGGTAGCAATATATATATATATATATATACACCGAATGCTTCTTCAGATAAATAACCTATTTATGAACAATAGTTTCATATAGTTAAAGATAATGCTTCTATCCACTATATTCCACAGAATTTTATTCAGTATTGTAAATAAAAAGAAAGTCGGGGGCAAGGGGGAATGGGTAGCCATAAAACTGGTTTAACTCTAATTTTTATAAAGCAGTTTTTAGTCTGCCATATGTATAATTTTTGAACATCTATCTCTAAACTTTTTCTGAAATTTCAACAATTTATTTTAATCTTTAGTATTCAGATCACACACACACACATACACACATTTCTGTCTTCTCAAATATATATTTTAAAAATTATACATACACACCACACAAATCTATAAACATAACGAAAGACTGCTCTATACATTGTTTTAAATATTGATAGGAAAGTTTGTATATCACTTTTGTTACTTTTGGTTGCTAGCGATTTAGTTATAATTACCATTAACTTTCGAATTTTTAACTTTATTACAAACTACCAATTAATTTTGATGTCCTAGGATTATAATAATTTAGATTTTACAAATTAATTTAACTATTTAAAGATTTAAAACCGTATTTTCTGTTCTAATTGTATTACTCTTCTAATTGTATTGCATTACAGAGTAATAATGTAGAGAAATAAAATGGTGCCTTGAGCTATGCCTTAACTTGCCAATCTTAGCAATAAAATTAAAAGTTTTTAATCTATGGTTATTCTACTTTTGCCTGTACTCTTACTACTTCCTTGTTTATTTTTCATCATTAAACTATAATGATAGTAATTAGTTATATTATAAATGATTATATTATGATTAGCTCTGTCCATGAAAGCCGAGAGATGACTTTATGACAATTTTTGAAAGTGCTAATCTACCACCTAACAATCTCAAATTTGAAAAAAAGAAAAAACGTAGGGAATTTAAATTTTAAAAAAAAGCAAATTTAATAAATTCAAAAAATTGGTATATATTTCTTCAAGGCAAATTTAGTATGATCTAAACACTAATTAGGGAATTGAAGATAATTCTGACAGCAAAAATTAAATACCTTAGCTTTTCGAGTTCTCACACCGTAAATAAATCAAGAACAAATCCTGTGAATTTTATTGCTGCAAGTAATACAAATCTTTAGAAGATATGTCGAAAGTAAGGCAAATCTTTCAACATATGAAGAGAAGAGCACAATTGTTTCAGTTCGTAATACACTGAAATGCAATATTACTCAGTAACTAGTAGTTACTTCAAGGATCTTGAATAGTTTCTACCTATTTGATATAATTTTCAAAAATTTAAAAAAATATAACATTCTTAATTTTCGTAAAAATATAAGAAAAATATTGCAAATATATTTATTGCAATAAAAATTAATGATTTTTTTTCTTCCTTTTTCATAATGAATTTAACGGAAAATAAAACTTTCCAATTTCATAAAACAGTTTTTTTTTTTTTTTTTTTTTTTTTAATGAAAAATAATACAATGGAGAATTTATTTATTTGAACAAACACTCTGACACCATTTGGCGCTAAAGATAAATGTTGATGTGATTAAGTTCTGTTTGTTCTATATAATTTCTTCTAATGTTAAATAAACATGTAACATATGGCCTTGCAATCCCCGCATCGCGGAGGGGGGGGGGGACTCTAGGAAGCCCAAAACCTGACTGATGCCAAGTACGGCGGACTTAGCAGGGAAATCCTAATACTCTCCGTTATGCGACTACAGGGGCGTAGCTACGACCATATCTATGGTACGGGGCCGCCAAGCTACAGGGGCCCAACATGCCTAGTATTTTGAAGCTTCAAATAAGTTTTGATCATTTATTTCCAAAAGAATTTTGATTCAGCGCCCACACAGTACTAGCTTCGAAAGTGAATAAATATGTTGCCTTTTTTAAAACTTTAACGCAGAATTACTGCAAATATCCTGATCGTATGCAGCAAAAATAAGTAACAAGAAAAAAAAACTATAAAGTATGTTTATGAATTTCACACACAATCTCTTCAAATATTATTAAATTTTATTAATTTTAAAAAAAAATTTTAAAAGAGCAGCAAAGACTAATCTGTTATTAAACCTAAAGAAAATTACAGAGATTTTTGGAAATTTTAATTGAATACCATTTAATGAATTCATTATATAAAGTAGTAATTAAATCTGATTGATATATACTGCAATCATTTGATATACAAATCCTTTGCAAACTTTGAAAACAAACAAGAACTAAGCTATCTTAAGTAAATCGATCGTGCTGCCATCTATTATCTTGGAATATAGTTTGAAACACATTTACGGTTTAAATTTTAATATTTACTGTTTGTTGTTTTGAGTAAAAAATAAATTTTGAAAAAATTTTCTTAATTTGTATATTTCATCAAAATTTCCTAGATTTCAAATTTTCATGAATAAAGAAAAGTTGATTGTTCCATTTTGCTTTCTTTTGCTTTTCGAAGGGCATTTCTTATAAAAATTAACCAAAAATACAAATTTTATATTTATTTTTTTATACTTTTGTACAAAACAATGGATATGAAATACATAATTTGTCTCCTTAAAACAATATCTTGCTCAAAAATGTGAAAAAAAAAACCCGAAATTATCAGTATTTACAATTTAAAAAAGTGGGTGTTTTTACTAAAAATTATTAGAAGTCACTCAATGTTTCTCATAAAATATTTTTTTAAAAATAAGTTTGTTGGTAAGGTGAATGTATTTTAATAAACTTATTTAATCTAAATTTTAAGAAATGTTTTAAAAGCATTTCTATATAAATTAGTTCAATAATTTCATGTTGATATATATATGTATATTTTAAAAGCCCTCAAACATGTCAGAATTTTCATTTCAAAAGAAACTTGTGGGAAAAAAAATTGAAATTTTTGAACAGCAATTGAACTCTAAATATTTTCGAAAAATACGTGTAATATGTTAAAAACTATTATTAAGAGTGAGGAAAAATTATACCGAAGCAACGTTGGTTCCGCCCGGGATCGAACCGGGGACCTTTTGCGTGTAAAGCAAACGTGATAACCACTACACTACGGAACCACGTCTTAAAGGCGTTACTTATTTAATATATACATATAGTGTAATATATTAGCATTCACATAAAAGTGTACGTAATATATTTAATGTACAGCAAAAAAAGAAAGAAAGCTCACATGAAACAATCATTTTCTTCAATTATTTGAACATCCTAACTTTGTATCGAATTAAAATTCTAAGAAACAACGCTGCTGAGAGATGTAAAAATAATTCAGCAGGTTCTTTACCCCAAAATTTCCTTTTCAGAATTGAAACAATTTCGACTCTTTGAGGAAAACTGATTGCAAGTGTCATTTTAATAACCAATCGACAAAAAATACATTAAGTATTTTACAATTACCACAAAAAGGATTATAACATCGTAAATTTAGAATAATGAGCTTCTAAGATTTGATAAAAAGAGTAATTTTTAAAAGCTTATTAATTGCCTAAGAACTTTTTAAGCCATTCCGATGAATTTTAAAGAGACTGTTGAAACAGGCTATGGTACCAACTATTTCAATCACTGACGCAGTCTCAAATTTCAGTACACAAGATTAAAAATTTAAAAATAAAAAATAAAAAAACTCTTGTCTTTAAAAAACATTCTGAAAAGCAAATACCATGCCCCTTCAAGAAACCAAAAATTAATCAATCAACATCGATTGGTTTGAAAAGCCTGGAGTAGAATGGGGATAATCCAGCTTAAGTATAAAATTTTCCTGATTTTTGTATATAATTGGTTTTATTAATACTATAGTTAATTTTTTATTAATTCTAAAGTACTAAAATTTTATATTTAACCACATATATCTATATTGACACTGGGTAATTTGAAATTAAATCAAAGGAACTTTATTTCTCAGAGAAAGATTATTTTGAAGGACCAAGTGCTCATCGTCCATATCATTCCAGGCACAAGGGTGGGATTCGAGAGTTCAAATCCCTCCTACATATAAAGAAGCTTTTTATTTTTAGTATAAAGATAATGCTTCAGGGATTTAGCCTACATTTTTTTTTAATGTAGATATTGGGGCGTCCCACCAATAATACGGGGGCCAAAAGTTACAGGAAAGCAACATGAGTAATATTTTGACGCTTTTAAATAAACTTTAATAATGAGATTAATTTTTATTTATTTTCCAAAAACGCTCCCCCCCCCCTTCCTCCAAGAAATTTTGATACAGAATCCACTCAGGCCTAATTACGTCAGTGTGTAAGCCCCTCCCATATAAATAATCTATGTATGTCACTGAATACATATATATTGTATGATTGAGCTGATGTTAGCTCAATGATTGCAATTATTTTACATGAGAAACACAGTTAAAAACTTAATCTGAAATTTGGGCATAGGAAAAATATGTTTTCTTTTGTTTTTATGCTGTCCGTTGCTGAAAATTGTTACAATGATATTCATTCAACTAATCAGGTTTTTATTCATTTTTTTTATTGAGTTATTTGGAGATTTAAAACCTTTAAAGACACAATTTAATTATTCCATAAACAGACTTTTTCTCAAAAACTTTATCAAAACTAATATTAGGGTTAGTACCGGAAGCGCGCTTCGCTTAGAAGCAACAGAAGGCAACGGGTTGACGCATCTTGCAATGGTTGAACCTCGGTCAAGTGATGAGAATGACACCTGAGCTGATATAATATACATATCGACTGATACCCGATACCTATTTCGACTCAATGGATTCATATTTTTCAAACTAGTTTTCTTCAAACGAGCTATAAAAACTGCCATCAACACAAAAATTCAATCTGTATGTTTATAATTATTGTACACACAATTTGAAGGATACGCAATATGTAAGCCATCGCACATATTGCATCAGTTCCGGGAACTTTTGATTGCACACATGTAAGTATTTTTCGTGGCCGTAAGTTAGGAAGGCGGAAAGTTGAGAAGGGTGTATAAGAATTTGGTTGATTGATTCTTTCTGTCACAAGATAGGTAATGTATTAATTTATTGGGTCGGCAGCTAAGTGATATCGGATTTTGTCGGTAGGTGGCATTTACACTTTCTTTTGTTTCGTTGTGTTCAAAACACCAAGCCTATATTTTGTTTCTTTATTGTTCGGACTTCTACCTTTAATTTAGTAAAAATATTATATCTATTAGTTATGTTTTTATCCCAATTTAGAAACAGAAGAACAAGACGCGCACTTCAGACACATTTTATTGAATTATTTCTGAAGAGGCAAGAACGCATCGTAAGCGCAAAAGAATTTGTGTGCCATATATGGGAACAGTGCCTTAAAAGAAAGGCAGTATTAAAATTAATTTGCCTGATTTCGTTTTGCTGATTTTTTCACTGAGAAATGCTCAATGATCTGGCCGTCCAGTTGAAGTTGATAAGACCCATATAAAGGCCTTTATCTTTTCAGATCGTTACAGTACAACACGTGATATTATAGAGAAGCTCAATGTATCGCATGCATGTAGTGAAAAAAATTTAAGAAACTTGGCTATGTAAAGAAATTCAATTTATGGATTCCTCACCATCTAAAGGAAATTCATTCGGCACTACGCATTAGCATCTGAAATGCAATGAAATTGATCCATTTCTGAAAAGACTAATTACTGGCAACGAAAACTGGATAGTTCTTAACAACGTTAATCGGAAGATATCGTGGGTGATGTAACATGAACCAACCCAGACGACATCAAAAGTAGATCCAACCAAAAAAAGAATTACGCTGTTGGTCTGGTGAGATTTTAAAGGAATTCTGCACACTTTGAACTTTTATCAAAAAATCAATTCAAACGTGTAAGTTCAAAAACTCGCCAAATTAAGCGACGCAATTCAAGCAAAGTGGCCAGTATTAGCATATCGCAAGGGTGTTGTTTTCCACCATGATAATGCAAAACCCCACACATCTTTGGTCACTTGCCAAAAATTATTGGAACTGGGTTGGGATGTGTTGTCACATCTGCTTATAGTCCTGATCTTGTGTGTGAACCTTCAGATTACCATTTCATTCAATGCAGAACTCCTTAAATGGTAAAAATTTTAATGACGCTAATGATGTCAAATTACGTTTAATTCAGTTTTTTGATAGCAAGGATCAGAAATTTTATGATCGTGGAATTATGAAACTGCCTAAACGATGGCGAAAGGTCATCGACAAAAATAGACAGTATACCTAATTGAATAAAGTTATATTTTTAAGCAAACATTTTGAATTTTCCATCGTATTTAAAATCTGCAATAACTTAGTAGTTAACCCCATACTAATAACCAAGTGTATCATAAATAATTTTTAAAATCAAATCCGTTATCCAAGGACGTCTTAAGGCATGGGCCAACTGAGCCCAGCTCTCGTTCTGTTCCCAACTCTGCCTTAATAACATGACTCGGATAATTTTGATGTGCTCAAATGTTATTTCCGTACATATTCTCCGAAAAACAGGGAATTTCAAACTGCATATTAACTATCAAAAGTGCTAAGACTTAAATTATTAATTATGTGATGACCGTTTTCCATGTATAGGATTGACCGAATAACAATCATTCAATTCATAAACACGAAATGCGGATATCGGTAGAGCCGGTTTTTGAGATCGGGTTTATTTGTTTAAAATTAACGTTTGAACGAATATTTGACAATGCATACTATTTTCTGTCTCCTTTAAAGATCTCAGGCAGGGCCTACTTTTGCATAAGATACCAGGGCCTTAAGAAATCTAAGATTTCTCTCGGCCCAGTGCCTCAAAATGGCAACGGTTTTATGAAAGAGGATCCAAAATTAAGAAAAATCACTAAAATATCTCGGGGGAACACACCCCGTGTTTTCTTAAGGCAGTAAAACCCGTTTAATCCTGTATTTAGGAAAAAAAGATAAAGGGTGAAATATAAGAGTTTTGGACACTGGATCTCCGTTTAACAAAGGTAATGATTGCTTCTTTTAGTAAAAACTTAAATATGAAGTAGTGTTTTCAGTAATCTCGATTATTTAGCAACAAAATGAGATTTCTGTTGTTCCAAGTTCTAAAACAGTGTAATGCAGTGGCGCTCAAAAGAAGACGGGGTCCTCGAGTCCAACCCCTTAATTTTTTTCCCGATTGATTTTATAATCCTATACATGTAGTACGAATTTAATTATTAGGTTTAATTATGTAATTTATTATTTAATTCAATTATTTGGTTTATTAATAATTTTATTAATTAATGCTAATTATTTATTAATTAATTTTCCTCTTTTTTTGTTCCCGAAAATCGACAAAATCAAAAGAATGTTGAGCGGCGTGATACGGGAATGGCGGATTTTCGACCCTGCCCCCCCCCCTCCTTGAAAAAAATTCCTGTGTGCGCCACTAGAGCAATTCTCACAGAAAATACAACGTATAAATTTTAAAAAAATTATTAAAACCAAGTATTTAGATTTACATATAAATTTTTTCTCAAAAACTTTACCTTCTTTGTATCCATTTGAAGGCTCTTTCTGCAAGCACTACTGGATCTCCAGAGAAGTAAAAATAAATTTTATATAAACATATATACTACTTTTCATCTTGGTGAACTGAACACCTTAGTTTGGCAAGGACAATCGAATTCAACTGATATCCGAATGTATGTGTTGATGTTTAATTTGGTATATCTCAAAAGCAGGTGCTTCAAAATTATTTTTATCTTCCATCAGATACCTGAATCTATAGTCAAATTTCCATGGCATACTGTAATTAACAAGGATAAGGTATACTGTTTTTGATATAATAAAACAAACAAAATTTCCCTGTCGGGAGAAAAATTTATTACAAAATGTAACAGAAAGATAAATATTTTCATAGTATTTTAACGTGTTTTTTTCGCATTTATTTCAGAAGAGATTTAATGATACCTTGCTAAGACTTTTTTCTTCTTTTCAGAACATCTTCATTGAAAGGTAGAATATGAACATAAGCATACTTGCTAATTTTTTAGAATAACTGAATTTTCATTTTTAATACTGTGCATTGCAGAAAAACTTACCGAGCTAAAATCATGTAATCCAAGTTCGTAACCTCATTTTATAGATTTCATTCAAGTCACTATAAGTATTAATGTATAAAACATGCTGCATCTGCATGAAAGCAAAAGTTTTTGAATACTACCATAATTTTTTCCGTAAAAATTATTAAAATTCTATGTACATGAGAAATTTTTGAAAAACAGCTGAAAAAGCAATACAAGTTACATATATGGTTATGTATCCGTTATGTCAAAATTTATTTTATAAACTAGCTTTCATGGCCCGGCGTTGCACGGCTTATACCGAGGGTATAACTTAATCCCATGTTAATTTCCTCCATTTTTTCTGACGCCAACACTTTTGTGTGGTTTTGACGCGTACGATGTGAGTGCATGACCGTGAGTGCGTGTCATGGCTTTGTCGCTTAACATTTTCCCTTCTCTTCACAAATTCAACGCTACCAATATTATTTTTCGAAATTACTTTGATTTCTTTGTTTCTTCCTCTCCGCTTAGCCCGGCGTTGCACGGACTTTTACCGAGTGAATAACTTCATCCCCATGGAAATTTCGTGTTTCCCTCAGGCCGATAGCTCTTATGTGCGCGATGTGAGTGATTTCTTTAACTATGTCATTAAAACTCCCTTTTTCGAAATTTGTTCTTGCGTTGGTGTGGTGTTCTAATTATTAGAGATTTGTGAAAGCGCAGGTGTCGTCCTCGTCACTTGACCATGGTTGAAAATTTCGAGGTCCACACATCGCCAATAACCCTGGAATAGGCAAACAGTGCGAATTAAAAATCACTCACTCAGTTCTTTCGTTGCAATTTTTTGTCCCGGAAACGAAAATATAGCCTTTTTAAAGATAGTTGTATGTTGAAAAAAGACAGAAAAGTAGAAATTTTCAAATTTCACTACTATTTTAAATATTGAAGTAAAATTGTGAGGATTTTTGAAATATTCGACACACGGGAAAAATGTTTCATGCAATTATCTTTATAAAAGAAGAAATTATTAAATGATTGTTTTAAGTATTTTGAGTGTTTTATTAAAATTTGTTTCGAATGCATAACATACTGCCATGGAAATTCACCTTCCTTTATCAAGTTCTGGTATGTGTGTGATTTCTTTATATAAACGTCACTACAATTAATGTAAATAAAAAAATTAAAATTGTGCGCAAAAATATATGTATCTTTTAAGAATATTTATTAAAATAAGTAAACATAAAACATTATCAATATAAATAAAAAAATTAAAACTGTACATATGAGTTTTTAAAAATATTTATAAAAATACAAAATAAATTGTATACAAGTGATCTTGCAACATTAGTTAAATAAAAAATTTAAAGCGAACTTGTCCCTGCAAAACTCTACTTCATATTGCAATATAAGAGGTATAATTTGTGACTTTCAACTTGATTCTGAATATTCAGCTGTTAAACCATTTCTTTTTGTGGACTCGAAATATATTTCATATGAGAACAAATTTGTTCATGTATATATGTAGAACCAAAAGCAGAGCACACATGCTACTTTCCTCAAATAATTAAATTGCTCCTGCAATTTTAAATAGTTGTCGATCTATCAGTTATCTTCCATATTTTTACGCAATTCCGTAAATTTTGCTGCCCATGGTTCTGTGAAAGCGCTAGTTCAATAAATTCCATTTCAAAATTATCAACTTCCACCTACTCAAAAATTGACAAGAGAACAATTGAGTACAAAAGAAAAAAAAATGTGTTTTTACTATCTATTTCTATTAGCTTGATTTGTACCAAAAGAACTAAAATAATTATGACTTCTTTAACACAATACTAATAAAATTGTGTGGTTGTTCTTAATATCTATTTAAAAGAGCATTTATTATGAAATTATATTCACTTCCCATACCTAATCTGAAGTGGTTTTGTTACCAAATTTATGCATGTTGATAGAATAAGTATTTTTATTTATTATATTTCTGCCGCAAAACCTCTGCTGAGCAGAATTTTGATGAATTCCAAAGATATTTCTTTTTTCTTTAACTGTCATTGCTTAAGCTTTTGGTGGTAAAAGGACTAGCTATTTTTTTATTCATTATGCAGCTATGAGTGATGCTTAATTTTTACAAGTATCACAATATTTAACACTAATAATGAGTCACATTCAAACAAAAGATCTTTCCTTTCACATAAAGCACACAAACTACATGCAAGCTGATTTAGTAGAATAGTTTTAGGGTGAAGAATTGAAAGCGAAATGTGCGAGGCATAGGGGGAAGAGAGCGTTTTAACTTTGCCTTACAATTTTGTTCAGTGGTGAAGTGACACTGAGAATTGCTCCATGTGCATCATAGGCTGCAGACCCCTGATATAGAGTATGTAATAAAGCAGTTCAAGATCTCGAAATAAAAAACAAAATTAAAATCCTCATTAATATTTAAAAGATACATTTTAAGTTTAATATATTTTTTATAATCAAAAATGAATTTAAGGATACTAGCTGATCATTAAAAAATTTCTGTACATTTCATGAAATCTTAAAAATTTATTCTCAATTAAAAAAATAAAAATCTTTCTTAGTTTTAAAATTTGAATCTTCAATCAAGAATTTTTAATGGAGCTATTTCTTCTTGTTGAAATATTTCAAGAATGAAGGTCTTAACGAATACTGTTAAGTAAACGATTTGTAACAATATATCAAGAATTTTTATGAGATGTTTTAACTGTGCTCTGATAAACTTAATACTTTGAAATGGATCCTAAAAGGAATTTGATATGGATGGAGAAATTACAAAGCAACCCAAAAATGCAAAATGGATACAAAAACCACGATTGATTCTTTTCATAATGTTACCCATTTTTTAAAAATAATCTCCTTTTACAACAATCCTTGACTATAATATTAAGATCATAAAAGAATTCAAAGGCTTAATATAAATTTTTAATGAACTACAGCACAAAATTACATATATATGGAAATATATAGTGATTAGTTAATATATTTATGTATAATATACATCATTTATATAAAAAGTATGCATATATATTTGTTATTTGAATTTCTGCAATTCAAAACTCAGCAGAGTTGATGAAGAACTGGGTTATATTTAAAAATACCTTATTTGTGAAAGGAGAATAAAATAGCATAAGTGTTTTACTAGATTGAATAATTTTGATCTATTTTCATTATGCATATAAAAACTGATTAATTATAAAAATATTTTCCACAAAAATTTTAATTACCACAAGCCCATTTCCTTCCTTCAGACAAGAAAAAATATGAAAATTTCAAAGAAATGAGCTAATTATATGATAAATCAAATTTCTGTATGGGACTTTACATGTATCATTTAAACAGAAATTTAGATTTTCATAACATTTAAACAAAAATTTGGAGAAAATGAGTTAAATATACTTCAAGAATCATGACCCCCCCCCCCCTAAAAAATTGTAAATAATTCTAAAGCATGAATGAAGTAAAATGGTTTACAAAATACTGACATAATCATATAAAGCGATTTTCAATAAAAATTTGAAAATGAAATTTTTTACTAAAGGGCTATTGGTGATGGATCTTGTAATTTTGAACTAGGTTCAAGTGATGAGGACAACACCCGAGCTGGTACCTTATTCCTACATCCCACTGATGTGAGGACTTAGAGCTTTGGAAGATGAAAATGGTCAGTTTCTCTACACAAGTCCAGGTTTTGACAGAAACAGCAGTCCCAAGTTCACAAGCACAATTACTTGCTTGCTGTGGCCACCTGACAAGTTCTAATAACAAAGGGGGAAGAGTCGAGTATCGTACAAAAACACCATTGAATAATTATCTTGTGTGTGTGTGTGGCATATATATTCACAGAATTTTAAAATAAATATTTTGCAATCTAAACCAAATTACAAACAACACTTTTTAAAAAATAAGAATGAAGATAAAAAATGATGTGGTTTGAATATTATACATTTAATAATCTGAAAAAAATTATGTCTGTAGGGACATCTTTTACACTAACAGCAAAATTCTGTAATAACTATTTGAAAGTTAACATTTACAGAAGTAATGACAACAGTTACAAAGCATATGTTATATTTTTATTGAAACAAAATAAATACACTAATAAAAAATACAAATAAATGAAATTCAAAATTAAAATCATTTTCACTAATGAGATATTTATCATACAAAAAGTATCATGTGTTTAATTATTTGAGCAAACCATGTAATTATGAAATTTTATTTTGAACAAAACATGGTTTTCATCAAATATTTAAAATGTCAATGTTTGAAATGCATCAGTTTTTAATTTATAAAATGAAAGTATTACTTTTAAATAAAGTTTAATCAAGAAATACTTGTGTATAGTTTTGTACTTCATATGCAATTTTATGTTATGATCAGGATACAAAATAAATTGTTGAGCAATTTGAAAAGATAACAATTTATAAGCAAACTGCATATATTTTCTGGTTATACAACAATAATTAAACTACCCAGGTTAATTATTGTATAAAGGAATAATTTATACACATAAAAATTTAAATTCTGATTTAAAAATTTAAGGCTTTTATTAAGTACATCACATTAGTATTTATGCAAAAATTTATGATTTTTATGATGCATTATTTAAAGGGGAAAGTTGAAAGATATTTACACTAAAATGTAATATTTAAAAAATTTACAAATTCATTTTTTTCTTTACAAAATTGATAACAAAGACTATATATATGTATATATACTTTATAATTATAATTCATAACTTTACAATGAAAATTCTAGATTTTAGAAAAATATGAATCTATGAAACATTCTGCAAATTTTAAAGCAATACCCATTGAATAAAAGAAATAAAAACTGACTAAATAATCATTCAATTTTTATTGATCTACAAACTATACAAATTATATGCTTTATGTAGTTTTAATGGATTTTTGTATACAAAGAGGACATTACACAATTAAAAATAATATCTTGAAAAATAATATATACATATACAATCAGGTTTTTCATTATAAAGTCGCATAATTTTTCATATTCAGATGGTATTTATAGAATGATCATGAACATGAGAACATTTATCAAGTCAATGCAAAAATAAATTGTTTATACAACCAGCATTTAATAGCTTGTCCAAGACTTCTTTCAAGGGATTGTATTAGGGAATGTGGCTTCTTACAACAAAAAAAAATCAATTATACAGAAAAATTACCAAATAGTATGTAATGTTAATAATTATAGATGAATATTTATATGAAAGGCAATAAAAATACATTTCTCTGAAAAAGTTGATGCATGCAAATAAAGCATGAATATTCAACATACCAAACAAGTAGAAGTAAAAATTGTATGAATCATGTCCATTGAAACTTGTATAAATATGCACAAGTCTAAAGATCAATATTTACAGTCATAAATTCAAATCTTTATACACATAAAAAATTAAATCATGAGAATAATCTTGCATAGTATGATATTTTAATAAATATTTGACTATTTAAGTCATATATAAGCTAAAGAATTAATCTTGCATAGTTTAAATGGTAATCAATACTCAGCTTTCAGGCAATTAGAGTTAAAATGTTTCACAAAAAGTATCCACAAAAAATGGAACATGGAATCATTGGAACAAAATATAAAACTGTATAAAAATCTGAGAATTTTAATTTAAACAGAAAAAAATTATAATATAATAAGAGTAAAATACACATGGAATAAATTACAGCTGACAGCTAATGTATTTTTAATATCTAACTACAATAATTTCCATCTAGTATTAAATAATTTAAATTCATTAGATAATTAGTCATTTCTTTAACCAAAAAGTTTGAAAAAGGAAATTTCAGTATTTTTTAATTGAATAATAATTAAAATGAAGATAACACAATCGTGTTTAATATAATAATTGGAAGAAAAAATCTATTTTTAATAGAAACTAAGCATTAAAACATCACACAAAAAAAGAAATCCCAATAAAAGCACTTTTCATAATAGCATAAAAGAAAATTCACACATGATTGGAAAACATTTTTACATAATTCATATGGAACAGCCACTTAATAAGAGACTGTTTTAAAACAAATACATTAATGCATATCATGAAAGAAATCACAAAAATGGGAAGAAAAAAAAGAAAGACCTAATACTCCAATTTGCCTTAAAAACGAGTATTTCAAGTCACTTTGGGTATTGACCAAATGGAAGATATTTTAGGCACTAGGATAAAAACTGATGTCATTTTCTGTTTTTCAAGTTGGAATAAATCCATTCCAGTCCTTGATAAAGTCTGAAAAAAAAATTATGAAATTGAGCTGCAGTAAGATTACAAAGCTACACAATACATATAGAATCAAAAATATTATACTAAATGCCACTATAAGTCATTTTACACTCCTGCAATGGAAATCATGTTGAAAGGAGAAAATATACACACAAAATCCAAATATTGATACACATACATTTAAACAGATCTCAACAGTACATACTGGCAAACTACTAATTTCAATTAGAAATTAGTTGTTACAGGTTTGTATTTTAATATACTCTAAATATGCTGATGTAGTTCAACAAAATAAAATTCAACCAATGGTTATATTAGTATCTAAGCATTTTCTTTTAACACAAAATGTCAACATTTTTATTTCATTTCTTTTAGATCATATGTGAAAACATTTCACCATTTTTTCTTAAAGTTGTTAAACAGTAGCAACCATAATCAATTCATTTTTTTTTACACCTAAAACAAACTATTTAAATTTGGTTAATAAATTAATAGAAAACAAATTTTAGGAAAATTAACTCTCTGCAAAAAAAACCAGATTTCCTCTAAAGGAAATACATGTTGTTGTCATGTATGACAAAGTGCAAAGGTGTATATGCCGTGGCAACATCCATGGCACGATCCGAGTATAGGATGTCCAAAAAAAACAAAAAAGGAAGTACATATCTGGTCTTGCTTGTTTGATACTTACTATCAATAAATTATACAAATAATTGACTTAAACTATGTTTTAAGTCAATTATTTGTATAATTTATTACAACATGGAGAGTTTCTACCCTGCTATGGTGGAAGGGTCTACTGTATATAGTTCAGTAATGAGGCTCACATACATTTACAAATGTTCATTATCTTAAATCAAAATTCTTCAATTTAGATTTTGACTATTTTTAGAAAGATGAATGATTATATTTAAAAATGATACCAATAGATGGGAGCACACCAAAATAAATTTATCTGAAATTATTTGTTTTATTAGATTGTGTAAAATCCTTTCAAGACAGCAAGGCTAGAAAAGTAGTTTTTGTGCAACTTACAATAATTACACACTTCATAGCAGTAAAATTTATAGCGATGTGGGTTATTAATTTAAAGCTATTGAATTTCATATTTTGTGATATTAAGAAACAATTTAATCAATCAAGTACCAGTCCATGCATATGAACCTCGCTTATAAATGGAGATAAAGAACAAAATAGCGAAGTCTATTATTTTAAACTAATCTACTAAATTTTCTGTAATAATGTATTTTTGAAATATCTATGATTTCAAATATATATATCTACCTTTTAATACTTAAGATTATATACCCTTTCTCACTATAAACTTCCAGTTATTTACTTCCTTTACCAGTATATGTTTTGAAATCACAGTTAGTACTTTACATAGTATTTTATTATAATTTACACAACTTTTAGAAAATATATATTTCCAATTGCTTAAATTTATTTTAGAGATAATTATGTTTCCTTCATTAAGTATTTCTTATTTCTTTGCGTCATCATAGATATATTTTTTAAAAAATCCAACTTAGAACCTATAATACTAAAATTTCCTACAAGTGCAACTCTTTTTAAAGCCAAATTGTGAAAAATGCCAAAATTTACCTCGATCAAAGAATATATTGCTGGACGAGCAAATGATACCATTTAAAAGGCATTCCTTATTCAAGCTGTATGTTCCAAGAAAAAACAACCTGTTAGACTGAAATTTTTTATCTATGCTAAGAATGACTTGGTCTTAAGCTTTGTATTTATGAAGGAAAAGTATATGTTCCTGTAGAAGATTTGAAAAGTTTGGTTATGTATGGTGTTATTTATGAGGCACCTTACTGAAAGTATTCTTAAGAACTGAAATGTGCTTTGTATAGATAAGATATTTCAGGAATGGCATGTGCAGAATATCTCCTTCAAAATAATTTCTTACAGAAACTGCAAAATAAAACAAAATAGGAACAGCTCAAGAAAAATTGAAAGGTGATAAAACTATTCAAAGAAGTGAACATATATGATAAGCTTCTCCATATTATTAAAAATAATTTCATTTTAAAACTGGATATATAATAAATCTCATTTTATTGCCTTCATGTGTTGAAAGTAAGGATGTTTCTGGCAGCAATAGATAGTCAAAGAAAAGAAAATGATTAGCATACCACAACGAACCATTGTCAACTTGTACAATGAATGTATGAATGACACAGATTTATGTGACTGATATTTGATATATTACAAATGTATTGTTAAAATTAAAATATCATGTGTGTGTATTTGACCATTTTATAGATCTTGCAATGTACAAATGTTGAAATTAACGTGCAAGATTATAATCCATACATGGTATTAGGCTAGATAAGTCATTACTGTAATACAACAGGTAGTTGATTTTTAATGTTCAGGAAGGTCACCAAAATAGAGAAGGATATTTGACAAGATTTAAAGATCACAATAATGCATCCAAATACTGATTACCAGTGAGTAACTCTAGAAGTAGAAGTATTACATATAAAATGCAATATGTATTTGTGTGTACTAAATAATAATTTGAGAAATATTCTACAAAAAAGGTAAATTTTTTGCATCAATAAAACAGTTTTAATTTTTACAAACTGTTTATAAAATGTATTTATAATTAAAAGTCATCACTGCCCTTAACATGTTAGCTCTTGTACTTTAGTCCTTTTAAACAAATTTGTGAATGTTTTAATCACTTAGAAATTTTCCACACAATATGTTGCTCCATTAAAAATAGATCCACACATGTGGACTTTTATATATATAACCGTTCAATTAAATTTTTGCATAAGTAAGCATGTGTTATACATTTTGTGATATAGTTCACTTTCATTCCATTATTGTAAATGAAAATTTCCTTATAATAAATAGCCAGTTCAAAAACATTTGTACATATCCTATAGAGAAAATTAAGTCTTAAAATCTCATATATTTACATTATTTATGTATGATCTGTTCTATATGAAAGTTTGTATACTCCAAATTTTCATCAATAATATTTCTGCTACATTTCAACAGAAATTCAATTTTACTTCTACAAGTGTTAATCAGCTAGAAAGAAATTTAACTATGCTCAACTTTTTCGTTTTACATGTTCTGCTTTATGCCATTTTGTGGATCTATCAATACCAATGTTAAAATCAACTTCAGTTAATTCTTCTAGGTTGTTTTCAAATAAATATTGTACATATTGACTGCTGATATTCTTCGCTTCAATATTTTCATCCATAATAATGTTATCACTTTCCCCAAAATGAATTTGAAAATACTTGCTTTGTTTCTATTATACATTTATAACTTCTATATACATTTAACTTCCCATTTTACAAATTTTGAATCAATGATTTGAAAAATTCAAGAAATATTTGTTTAACAATGTAAAATGAAAAAATAATTCAGTATAATGTAGATCAAATGCACAATTACAAAATAAAACTCAAATGTGTTGGAAAAGAAACCACATACAAACTTATGCCCTAAATTTTATGGATGAAGCAGAACATTAATTAAAATAATTGAAATCTAATCTTAAAATTAGACAGGCCGATATCATACTGGAAAGAAAGAATGCAATGACTTTCAGATTGTGTAGCTGTCATATTTGAACAGTGTAACAAATAGAATGTCAAAATTTTAACAGGCGCACCCACCGAAATAACACCACAATATGCTTTTACACACATATTTAAAAGAAATATTTGTGGATATATTTTTCTTTGAACAAATCCTTAATAATTTAATGCAAATGAAGAAGCATTATTTAACTGAAAATAGAATACCAAAACAATATTTTTACAAAGACTAGCAATACTTTTTCAATGTCCTCATTTTTTATTTAAATCTTAATTTTTTCCTGGGAAAATTAAAAAGTAATATATATGAAATATTAACAAAAGTATAAAAAATAACGTTTTACTCATATTATCAGATACAAAGTTAAATTCATGTAAAACACAAAAAGCTTATTTAAGGGAAAAAAAATTTAAATAATCAAACATTAAAATACTTCATCTCTAAAGAATCTTTTACATTATATTCCTTTTTAAAAATAAAACAGTCAAACTAATTAATATGAAAACAAAAGTAGCCCAGCCAGGACAAACATTTTAAAATACACAGGGAAACCATATATGATTAAGTTAACATCTTTTTAATTTCTAACAGCAAAAAGTTTAAATGTATTAACTTTCCCACAAAAAATAGATAAATGATTTTAAAATTCAATTTATACAAATTTAATGGCAAGCAAGAAATTATTCTATTTCTTTTTTTGATACAAATGTTTATGATGCATAATGTATAATATATACTTGTAACATTTATATAATTAGATAATATGGAAAAAACAAACACAATCATAAGAGTTCAATTCTAAAAAGTTCTCAAAACTGAATAAGCTCGGATTTCTTGGCAGTAAAGAGCTACCATACTATAAAGCCATATATTCAAACATTCTCTCAGTAAGATATAATACTGTTTCCCAATTTATCAAGACCATATTTGCTGTATTACATATAAATATGAAGTATTCTAACCATTTTTTTAAAGAATATCTTTCTTTGAGCCCCCCCCCCATATTATAGTATGAAGATTAATATTTTTACCATGGTATTTACTTTTAAAAACTTATTCTCACACTATATTTTCTTCTTTTCAGCTTAGTGTATAGGAAAATGCAAAGAAGGTTGTGGATGGCCTTAAAATCTCATTGTTTAATAGTACAATCTTGATTTCTAAGACAGAGTTTGCCATTATATTACTATGGCCAGTTAACATATACTATCTTGTTTACTTATCTTTTTATAGTTTAGCTTTATAAAAAAAGAAAAGGATAAATGACAATTTAGAACATAATCAATGATTGCCTGCACACACACTCAGGCTACATGGTGCGTATTCACATATTAATACCCAAAAATATCTGTAATTGCAAATACAAAATGATTATAAAAGGCAAAAACTGAAAATATACTTTAATTTCACCAGTGTATACTTGAGATTTATGTTTCCAAAATACAAAATTTATCTGAACATTTTATTATATTTAAATTTTTTGTAATATTTGTACATTTTTTATAAATCATTTTGCTTTTCTATTTTGGTTTACCTCAAAAAACAAACATCTTTGTATTAAGACATTCAGTGTGTTATATATGATTAAGACATTCAGTGTGTTATATATGATTAAGACATTCAGTGTGTTATATATGATTAAGACATTCAGTGTGTTATATATGATTAAGACATTCAGTGTGTTATATACACTGGTGTGCAAAAATTAAGAACGAGACTGTTTTTTCAATATAACTTTGTACAAAAGCATTCCAAATCAACACATTTAATACCGTAAGATCCCCAATACGCAAGGACACGAGTAATGTAAGCAAAACTTACTAAAAGAGAAATCAGAGGGATAAAAAGAAGCTTTATTGAAAAAGTAGCATGGAGCGCAATGAGACTGAAGGCCGAAACATCCCTGTGATGGGTGTCCAGCAAGAAATATCCGGTCTTTAGTAGGGGATATGATCTCCCCTGACTGCTAGGCAGGTTTCACAGCGTCTGCCCATGCTGAGAATGAGGGTGTCAATGAGTTGTTAAGGCATTGCTGCCCATCCGTCTTGCAGCGCCAATCGAAGCTCCGGAATCGTTACTGGTGGTAAGGTACGAGCTGCCAAGCGTCTGCCTAGAAAATCCCATACATGCTCGATGGTATTGAGATCCGGAGATCGTGCCGGCCAATCCATACGTTCAATATCCTCACTCTCTAAGAGCTGTTCGGCAGCTACTGTGCGATGACATGGTGCTTTGTCATCCATGAAAAGGAACTGCGGACCCATAGCGCCTCTAAAAAGACGCACATATGGAAGAAGAATCTCGTTACAATAACGGGTCCCGTTGACTGAACCTGCGTCGAAGATGTGAAGGTCTGTACGACTACCAAGCATGATGCCTCCCCAAACGAGAACACCGCCACCTCCATACCTGTCCCTTTCAATGATGTTCGAGGGATGATTGCGGCTTCCCCGCTCTCTCCAGATGAGTATGTGATGAGAATCGCTACTCAGACTGAATCTGCTCTCATCTGTAAAGAGTACTCGTCCCCATTCATTGTCTCTCCAATTCCGGTGTTCCCGGCACCACAGAGAACGCCTTCTCCAATGGGCAGGCGTTAGAGGTACACACCGTTCAGGGCGTTGTGCAGTCTTCTGGCCACGGTAAAACGCGATATCGGTCGTCCAGTCGCTTGTGTCGTGTGTCTAGCGATTTCTCCCGCTGTCTGCCGCCTGTTTCTTCTGGCCTGTAAGGCAATATACCGGTCATCTGCGGGTGTGGTTCCTTGTGGACGACTACTACTGAACCCCCGGATAGCTGTTCCTGTAGTTTGAAATTGTCTCCAAAGTCGTGAAACGATGCTGTGAGCAATTCCGAACTCTGCAGCCACACTTGTCACACTGCGACCTTCCCCCAACTTCCCAATGATTCGACCTCGGGTAAAAGCATCCAGATGTCGTCTAACAGATTGATTATTCGCCATTTCTCGCTGAGGCAGCAACTCGGTGTGATTTTAACTGTTATACGGTGTGCAATCTCTTTGCCAGAAATACTAATCTTACACCGACAACATGCTTTAATACTCAGACACTCCCCCATTACGTCTTCCTGCATATCTGCGCATGTGCTACCGTACATCACCTCACTTAATCTCCTGATTGGTCTTTCTGTCCGCTCTGCCTTTTCGTTCAACTGATATGCTAATTTTTTGACTTCGTCCTTAATTTTTGCACACCAGTGTATGATCAAGACATTCAGTGTGTTATATATGATTAAGACATTCAGTGTGTTATATCAGCTGATTAATAAGCAACTATATTTCTATTTCGGCATTTACAGAATTTTCAGAAATACTTTGAATCATCACAAAGGAAACAAAATCTTTAAAAAAATGTTAAACTTTGATACTGTTGATATAGAATTTTCTTTTTTTCTAAACGTAAATTTGTCCATCAAAGCATAATATACTTACACAGATATTTTCAGACAATTATTAAAACTTTCCCTGTACTTCCTAAACAGTACCAAATATTCAAACTTGCTCTCCTACAACTGATCAATAAACAGAAACATGACATTCAAAAAATTTCTGTACATACAGCATCTTTTCAAATCTGACTTCATTTTTCTTTCCTTTCTAACATTTTATACTGAATTGTTTCCATCAAGTACATTCATTACAATAGTTGTTCTAAAAAATACTTCAGTATACAGATACAGCAAACAATTTCTAAGAATTTATCAAAATGTCAAAATATGGTTTAAACTACATAATACTGATTTACTTGGAATTGTTGGCGCATAGTTTCCAATCCTTTCTTTCCAACATAATTCATTATCTTTAAATTAAAAAAAGAAATTTGTTCCTTACATAAAATTAGACAGTCCAGCTATTCATTACTTTGCGATAATACATAATCCTAAAAATTTCAATTATGAATTGACAAGAAAATAAAATCAGACTAAAATTGAACATGAAATCATAAGATAATTTAGAAAGAAGTAAAGTTTAGAAAGTAATTTTTATGTAATAAAACTTTGAAAATATGAGTGTACTAAAATTCCATTTTTCAAAGTTAGTCTAGAGATGTTACTTTTTGCATTGATATAGATTTGTGCAGAAATAATAACTTTAACAATTTTCCTTAACATTTCTTTTTTAGGTAACAAGTCATTTACTAAGTTATACTACAATTTTGCAGAAATAAAAAATACAAAGGTGAAAGCACTTTACATACTAGTATATATGTTGTCAGGTCAATGGTGTATAATATTGTTCCCCATAAGTTTATTAATTTTAGGTAAAACAATACAATCAATTCCTCCTATTTTACACTGTACTTTGTGATTTCACTTCTAGATAGTTTTCAAAATAATTTTAAAAATGTATGTTTTGTTGCATACATATTTATAATCAGTGGTCAATTAATTACGTATTTTTCCCATGTCATAGGTAACTTGGTAATAACTATTTTAAAAAAAAGAAATTCGCCATTTTTGGATGCATATGAAAAGTATGCAAATAAATTAAGCAAATCTTCAATTGCAAAAAGATTTATATCATTATAAAACTTTAATTTGAATTTTTTTTAAACTTAACGAAAACTTACTAGGTAACCACAGACTAATAATTTTGGAGGCATTTCTTATAATCTGAAGTTTTATTATGCTGAAAGATTTTTTGAAAGTGAAGTTAAATGTGTAGTGATCAAAACAGAAAATCTTCAAATAGTCCATGTAATGAAGAAAAAAAGACATAATAAAGTATATTTCATTAATGTTGTAATTGATTAAAAAAAATGAAAGATCAATTAGAAACGAAGCAACTTGAACTAGTATAAGTCCAATTTCATATAATATTATAACTAAAATATATACATTTTTTTATTCTATGCCCATCTTCAGCATCTTTGCAATTCATTGATGAATAAAGCCCAATAAAGTGATGAAGCACAAAAAGAATTCAAATTAGCATCTGAGAGTTATCTTCAATGGACTTTAAAACAATAGGGCAGTGCCTGAAGTGGTCGCCATTCACGCACCCCTGGTGGCGCACAGGGCAACAAGTCGAACCCTTGACACCAATGCAATATAAATGCCTTCTGCAAATAATCATATTCGATAAGCAAACAAAAGCAAGCAACTCCAACAGATCGAGGCAGGGAACTGGGGACCCTACTAATTTTGTTAAGCAAGACATTCCACCTCTTACCCACAGCTGCATAAAAATACAAGGAGATTCTATATATTTATTTTAAACTTAATATAAATTCTTCTTCTGATATTATGCAGAGGCATAGGAGAGTCAGGTTGGGACATAAGAGACCATGCTTTAGCAAACCTACTTGCCAACTCATTTCCCGAAATGTCACAATGGTTGGAAATCCACTGGAGGGCAACGCTTTCTTTAGGCATCCAAGTTTAATTAACTTCCTTCTATAGGAATGAACTGGAGCATTTTCATTATACCTTGAATTTGTTAGAGACAAAATGGCAGCTTGAAAATCGATAAAAACACAATAGTGTTCAGAACAGCTTTCCAATTTATCGAATGCAAATGATATTGTTGCAATCTTATTGTCAAAGCTGTCACAATACCTTCCAATAGGATAACTAATACTGAAAGCACTTGAATAGGCTCCAGCATTTTTAATAGCATCTTCTACTGAACCATCTTTGTATATGTAGAACCATTTGTCAAGAAGACATCTGCAATCCACAGCAGCAAGCACAGCACTTAAGTCTCTTTGTATAGAAAGTTGTTTACCAACATTCCAAACAAGATCCAGGTCATTCTCCAATGTCACTTGGCTCATAACAGGGTTAAATTCCAGTGGGAAAACTAGGCATTTGGGTGAAGGAATCTCATAAGTGTCAAAGATCATGAACAATTAAAAGGAAAGACTTATTTAATCCCTCATTTGTGGGTCTATAATAATTTCGGAAGTTGCTCCTTTTTCAAGATCTTTTTTAAAAGGCTTAAGGCACTTCTTTGGCTCCTTTCACTCAAAGTTTCCAAATCCCTCAGGAGTTCCATTACAGCTATGAGGGTTGATTGGGCCCCTGCCAGTCATTAAACACAACATGCTGTTTTGGAAAAATTTCAACCTATTTCTAATAGAATCTGAGGCAGTTATTAAAACCTCATTTCCATGTTCAACAACAAGTCAGACATAACATTTATAGGCTGTACACAAAACATCTTGAGTTCAGTCCAAAGTGACATCAACTAAACGCTTTAGCAGCTTAGATCTTGAGTAACCTCTATCAACAGTTGAATCAATGTTTCTTCCATGTTAATTTAAGGTCTAAATGAATGCCCAAATAAACAGTGTCAAATGTCTGAGATAGAAATTTTTTTATTATAATGAGGTTGGATATCATGGTATTTAGTACTGAGAGAAAATAGTTGAAAGGTGTTCTTATCAGTATTAACAGATATATTGTTCTTGTTAGACCAAATGTAAGGAAGGCCAAATATAAGGCCTGCTAAATATATTAAAAAGGTGTGATATGGAAATTTAACCAAACTCGTAATATATATGCTAACTGATAATAATGTCATAACAAGTATAGACTAACTGTTTTCCCTTTTTTTTACAATGAAATAAATGAATTTCAAATGCCCAACTAAATAACGTGCCTTTTAATCTTTGATTTACACAATTTAACAAATAAAATTCCGAATTTCTATAAATATGGGACTCTGAAGAACTGATCTTTATACAAATCAAGGGTATAAGTATAAACTGGTAAGAAAAAACAAAATAGCAACAATTACTTTCAAAAGTTCTATTTGTATATAATATAGCTTTCCAATATAAAAATTACAATGAACAAGTGCAAAAAACAACAATACTTACCCTTCCCCTGAAAGTGCGCAACACGCCTGAATATGCCACCTATGTTTCTTTAGGGAGGTTAAATTCAATTGTTCAGATATTTCAGCAGGAGACATGCAGCCTTTGATATCTTGTTTATTTGCATAGATTAAAACAGCAGATTTTGTTAAATCCTACAAGAAAATTTTTTTGTGTGATAAGTATTAAAAAAAACAAAACAATTAAATAAGTTTCAATACAAATTAATGCAATTTAAAGTTAAAGCAATTCTGTCATTAAAAGAACAAAAAGAATAGAGACAATTTTTTTTTAAAAAAATCATCTACCTGTAATAAGTCATTTTAAACCAAATACAAGTGATTATCAAAATAATGGAAATCTAGATTTATAAAGAATCCTTTATATGTACAGTGTAGGACCACCTTTGGCATGCAATACAGCTTGGATCTACTAGGAATAGATTCATACAAGTGCTGAATAGTGCTTAGAAGAGCAATGTACCATTCTTCTGGAGATATTGCGAAAGTTCTGGCAGAGATGCTGGTGGAGGATATCAATTCCGTACTGAATGGTCTAAAATAGACCATGACTGTTCGGTTATATTGAGGTCAGGTGACTGTGTGGGTCTAAGTAAATGTTTAACTTCATCCTTGTGTTTATCAAACTATGATAGGACAAGTCCAGTGCATAAATAGGTACATTATCCTCTTGAAAACTTCCTTTAGCAGGAAACAAAGTTTGCACCATAGGATAAACTGATTCAGCTAAAATTCTTTCTTTTTGTAAAAAAAATCATCTACCTGTAATAACTCCTTTTAAACCAGATACAGACGATTATCAAAATAGAAATATAGATTTATAAAGAATTCTTTATAAGTACAGTGTAGGACCCAGTGATCCTTCCTTTCAGGGTTACAAATGGTCCAGCAGAAAACCACAACATGGCTACTCTATATCATGACAGTCAGAAGGAGACAGTCTTATACCCTTGTGCAGGTGTCCTCTTGTAGGCAAAGGTGCGAAAGATGATTTGTCAGACCGCGTATTACTTTTCCACTTCTCAATCGACCAGCTTTTATGAGTGTGACACCACTGCAGACTACATATATCTTTAACATCTGTGACAAATGGCTCAAGAATTGCTGCTCTGCCATAAATATTCTGTTTGTGAAGGTGTCTTCTAACTGTAATCATTGACACTGGAGAATCCTGATGGCGATTGGGCCCTATGGTAACTTTTGCTGCAGTTCATTTTTTAGACATTACAATCTGCTTCAATGCCTGTTGGTGTCTTTCACTGAGCTTCTCTTTCAGCCCACTATTTTGCTTTGCCAAGCTGTGTGTATGCTGTCATGACTTAAGACACCTTACCTCTAGACCCTCTAGTTGGAATGTTTCAGTCATACTTACTACAGCTAGACAGGTTTCTATAATTTGGCCTCTTTAAAAATCTGAAAGGTCTGACATTTTAAGCAAGGCTTACAGAGCTTTAATAAAGCTACCACATACTATCAAAATATGCACATTTCTATTTATGAAAAAAACTGATAGTTTTTTTTTAATGCTCACAAAGCGCATTCAAAAATGCCACTTTTAATTACAGGCGTTTCCATTATTTTGATAACCACCAGTATATACTGCATTTTGTGGAACTAATAAATAATGAAATGATCTGTTAAATGCAATACATAAAAAACCCACATTAAAACACCAAATCATTATAACAAAACTACAAACTGCTTGCATACAATAAGATCCTCCAAAAAACAGAAATACAATATACAACGTCTTATTAGATCAGCAGCTAGTTCAACAGGAATTTAATTTGAAAATAAAAAGATCATTTACTTTCAGTTTATATAACTATGGTTTATATCTTCAGTCAACTGCATCATACTGAAAGATTTTTATAAGTGAAGAAAAAAATTCAAACTGTGGAAGAATTAAAAAAAGATGTGAGAGACTAAATATACAAGATAAAAAGTATTAGTTATTCAAAAAGACCAAATCATTTCTAAATTTTTTGGGTAGTATATCAATACAGTACATTTATTAAATATTTTTCACCAAAATTTTAAATTAATGCACACAATTTTATCCATTTAAACAAGCAAAATACACATACACTCTTAAAATTACATTTTATGAGATTTGTACAAGCACACATTTTGACAACTTAAAAGTCCAAAAAACAATTAGTTTCAGAGTGAGAGAGAATATTAACATCGCACTGATTAGCAACACGAGGGCTTTTGGAGACGGTCCACGTAATTTTGAACCATGGTCAAGTGACACGGACGACACCCGAGCTGGCACCCCCTCTCCTAACTACCGCATCACACCACGGGAGGACGTTTGAGCTCTCGATAGATTTAACGTGCATCGCTCCCCTACACGGCGGGTCTTTAGTAGTACTAGGATCGAACTCATGACATGCTAGCCGTGATCTGATGCCTAGACCACTCGGCCACTGCGGCCGCACAATTAGTTTCAGAACAAAGAACTTTGCTCAGAATTCAGTGCACCAAAAGATTTTCTGATCAAAATGTTATAAACAAACAATTAAAGGAAAAATAGATCAAGTTAATATAAGTCTGTACTTTTGTAAATTTAAATTAATATAAAAATGCCAGAGTTGGTTAGTTAAAAATGTAACAATTTATGGGTAATTTTTACAATTAAAATGTCACCATCAACTTCTTAGTTAATGAATAAATTTATGCATTAAAAATATATTAGTTAAATATTTTTATCAAGACTTTAGATATCAGTTTATTTAATGTTTTGCATCTTAAAATTACCAGTTGTTAACCAATTTGGGAAGAGCAGAAAAAACTACATTTTCTGAAATTACATCATTTTTGCTTAATTTGAACTACATTTTAAAAAAATGACAAATTTGGGTATTACTTTACAGAGAGAGTGGTGAAACATGAATTTTCAGAAAACAGATGAATGGAATGAAACACGAACTTAATAGGGAAAAAACCATTTAGATAAAAAAAACTTGCATTTGAGCTGAGAGTATTCTGAAAGGCCTTTGAACTTTCAAGAAAATAGAATAGTTGTAAGGAATATTTTGATCCTAATCATAAATATGGTTGTACACTATAATTTTTTCCATCTTATAAATAACTGCAAATACTTCTCCCTGAATTATTCAACTTGCATTAACACCTCTGCATGTGGTAGATGTATTAGATAATTGTATATTGCCTAGTTTTACTACATGTTAAGTAGCACTTCACACAATAACAATTTAGTTCTGCAGTTTGTATGAGTTCAGCAGAAATCTTTATGAAAAAAAAAAAAGATTCATTAAGAAACACAATCTAATTCATTTATTTAAAAAGAATATTCTTAAGTTCATTGCATAACAGTTAAGTAGAAGCAAATTAATTTAAAAATCTAAATGACATTGGAACCCATTTTCTTAAAATATAATTCAAGTTTAAGAAATCTGACAGTAACATCAACACTAAAATTTTTAAAATCATGGCAGTGGTACAGATCTTTATTATAATAATAATAAAATTAAAAAATGAATATCAATACAAAATCCTACAATTTTATAAATATAAAAAGTTCAAAAAAATTACAAAAAAGTTGGTATTTTATTTAATTAAAAGAATGCTACAGTTTTTTAAATCTTATCTTTCACAAAAATAAACATTAACTCGGGAAAAAATATTTTCTTGGTGAAATAATTTGTTACTAAGATAAATTGATAAATGGGCCCCTTTATATAAACCATTTTTTACAGCAGTGCAGTTTTTCCTTATTTCTTCAATATTTTACTAGGCAAAATAAATTAATAGTTCAAAATAAAACTAAAACAAAAAATATGCATTTAAGAAAATGTAACACTAAATGTAAGCATAACATTCTATTTTCAAGTTATGTTCAGATTCTAAGAGATATCAAAAATTGGTGTTTATCATGCATGGATGCAGTTGATTGAAACTTTATAGCAGTAGTCTCCTTCATTTAACACAAGCATAAGCTGATAGAGTAATCATGATAACCATTAAGTAATACTGATACTTCCCAACCCATTTTTTTAAAAAAAATTTCTCCAAATAGAATAAAATGATAGAAAAAAAACATTATCATTTTCATACACTTGGTACAATCTTTCACTTAGAACAAATAACTTTTGTATTAAGTTTCTATGAAAATCTCAAATACTTTAATTACATATGATCTCCATATTTGAAAATGTAAGCAAACTGAATTCAAGTATTACAATAGACTACAAAACATATTTCGTAAGAAAATAATTTCAATACACTGAACATTAAATGATCCAATCAAGGATCTAAATGTATAACCTCAACCAAATAATTTACAATAAATAATTAGTTTAATTGTATAAAACAAATGCCAAGTAAAAAAAAAAAAAAATTAATATAATATACATTTAAGTAAAAACATAAGTTAGAAACTAAAGTTTCAAGAATTTTGCTAAGTAAACCAAAGAAAAATAACTATACACAACATTATAAGCAAAGTAAATAGAAAGTTTTAAGATTTTGAACTCTTTCTGGGGAGAAAATAAAATGCTACTTTCTAACAAAGCATAAAGGCAGAAACATTGGGAAGACTTGAAGGAATATCATTCCCATTAAAAAGAATTTTTTTTAGTCAAACTTTTTCCATTAAAAATTTTTGCCCTTAAAGGACAATGGGTTTATTTTTGAGAAAATAACAGTTCATTTTAATAAATTGATAATTTTTAACTTGTATAATTGGTGAATTTTAAGCAACATGTTTTGAAGAAATATTTTAATCAATATTAAATACCGAGAGAATATATAATTTAGAGATGAATAAATAACTTAACCTAGAAGTGCAGGAATTTTTTTTACAGGAAAAAAAAAATTTGAATATTACAAATTTTGCGTCAAAATGAAGTAAAATGATACAGCTCTATTGACATTTAGGTGCACAAAAATATACAATTCTTTTAAAATAAGGCCCTGAAATAAATTTTGGAAACATGCACAAAATGTTTTACAAAATATTTAATTCTCTTTAGTTTTTGCCCCATTGACAAAGTTCAAATAGATAATTTTATAAATTGATAAAATAAATTTATGAAAGTAATATGCAAGTACTAACATAATTATGAATACATGGATTAAAATTAAAACATGGATTAAAATTATGGATAACTTATTAAAACATCCATAGAACTAAAGTTATAAATTAATCTTGCCTCGTGAGCTAACATTCTCCATAGTTCTTCTTTAGTTATTGACAGTCTTTCTCTATCTGTACTATCCACTACTACTATTAGAAACTGCAAGAGAAAAATATACATTTATTTTTCTATTCAACACAAATGACAAACTTAAAAAAATGTTTAAAGCCATAACATTTTTTCTGTAACCTGGATAAAATATTTTTCAGCTAACACAGCCGAAAATCATACAAAGGAATAAAACGTTCTAACAAATTAAAATCTAAATCTTTGGTTATTAGTGTATTTATAGATAAAAAAATATAGTAAAATAACAATAGATAAAAAAATATAGTAAAATAATAGATAAAAAATAATCTTCACTACATCATAGTTACATAAAATATAAACGAAATATGATCATCTATAGATATATTCTCCAACAGATACCACATAGAACTAACAAATAAAGATAATCAAGTGATATATAAACATAAAATTTTAGAATTTATTTGAAAATACTAACATCCTTTGACTTTATTTCATTTTCATGACAAAAATTACTTTCATTTAAAAAAGAAGGTAATTAACTACTAGATTTGGCAGCCAAAATTTTCATATCTTCAAGGATTGCTTTTATTAATGCACCAATAGACAAATGACCTTGTAGTTTTTAATCCAATCAAGTATCAAGAACACTGGAGCTGGAATCTCACTCTCAAAACTTCCATACCCTATCAATATACAGACTATGAACATTGACAGATTTAGCATACATCAGTCCTTCAATATGGAGAGCCTTCAGTATCACCAGGACTTGAACCTTATCTTTAAAAATCAATTCATCTTTTTAAAAAATGCAGCCAGTGCAGAATTTCAAAAAAATTTGTCATAAATACAATGCAGATGCAAGAACTCCAGTCCTTAGCTTTGTATATGTAGCTTAGCTTTGCTTTGTATTTGTACTTCTATGAATCATAACTAACAATGACATAAGTAAAGGTTCCTATTAACTGGAAGAGGAAATTCTGTTTTTTTTATCCCAACTGTCTACGCAAAGTATATCTGTAGACTATCATATAGGTAGTTCAAATGATATGCTTAAGTCAAGGTCAACAGCTAACTCTTTAGTGGTGACTTAATAACACATTTTGAGAGCAAGTTCAAGATTTCACCACACAGAAATCAGAGCTCTTCTCATTCCTACAATGAGAAACATTTTGTATCCATATAATACTGCAACTTACCCAAATTAAGCAGAACTTTCTCCTTAGTTTTAATAAAATCTCTAAAATGGATGTGAAATTTCCAAAGTAATATTTGCATATGAATTAGAGCAGACAAGTTTAATGGTTTAAAAAATCTAACACATGAGGTTCAAAAATCAAGATGTAACAATACAATATTTTAGTTTCATAGTATACTTATACATCCAAATATGGTTTTTTAAAGTTTATATTTATGTATCATTTTTATGTATAGCTTTCTGAATAATAGTATCATGCTTCACATGTTCAGTAAAGCTATAAAAAAATTATAGATTACTATTAAAAGAACTCTAGGCTCATCAGAACTTATTACTAAATAATTTTCAAATAGAAGACAATACAAAAACTAAAAAAAAAGTCCATGAAATTGTACAGAAAGGAATAACTCACTTCTGTATTACTATAGTAAGTATTCCAAGCAGCTCTTAAGGAATCTTGTCCTCCTAAGTCCCACATTATAAAATGAATATTTTTCCATACAACTTCTTCTACGTTGCTTCCAATGGTAGGAGATGTGTGGACCACTTCGTCCAATAAACTAAAATTATAAAAAATAAATGTTTGCAAGAACCATTTAAAGTTGAATTAACCACCTGTGCTGGCAAAAAATTCACCGACGCGTATACCAGAATAGTAGTTTCTGTTTCAATCGCATGATGACCTGCATACCACGTTGTGGGCGATTCTATGACAAAAGCATTACGACGTGCATGGCACGTCTTTCCAGCGCAAGTGGTTAAAAAAAGAAAATTAAACATTTTTATGGATTTCAATGAAAGGATTGGTAAACATTATAAAGAGCACATGATCTTTTATTATAAAAATGTCATTGCAAATTTATCTTATGTTTTAAATTATACCGTAAAATTTTTTATAGGCCAGACATGATTTTTTCCAACATTAAAAAGATTACCAGTAGGGTTTCTGATTTCTCGGTTTTTCCCATTCCCAGGAATACATCAAAATTTTGGAAAAATTAAAAACAAGTTATTTTTATTTGATATCAATAATAACTATATACCAGTAAGGATACATATAAATTCCAAAATTTATAATCCTTTATACATTCAGTTATAAGTACTAAAAATATAAACTATGTTAATTATTCCTTTTTCAATTTTTATCTTGTCCAAATTTTCAATCGTTAATAAAATACTTTCTATTCATCCATTCAAAGTAGGAATTGACTTAATTTTTTTTATATTACTTGTTAAAGTGCGATTTATGGAAATATAAGCAATATGTGCTTTTATCACCAAGCCTAGTTCTCAGCTTTGTTTTGCATAACCCTGTAGCAGAAAATGTTCTCTCAGCTTCAGCTAATGTCTGAAGGAATTGTTTTAAGACCTAACTAAGTTTCATGTTTGAGGATTGAATCTGAAATTTTTTTAAATCAATCCTGAATGAATTATTTTTATGTTGCTACTAAGAGCATTAATATATATATACTTGAAAGTTTATTTGCTGCTGGAGTAACAATCACATACAAAAAGTGCATTATTAAAGTGCTATATTTTCATTATATAAAAATAACTAAATATTAATGTAAGAATCTCAAAAGTTTGGTAAAGAAAAATAAATAAGAAAAGTTTATTTTCTTAAAACTTTTCTCCCTCAAACAGTTAGGGGATTTATTCCCTTCTTCAAACTGCTATTTCAATTAAATAGTCTATAATAGAGACAAGTATCCGAAAAAATTTAGATAATGAATTAAATAAATAACGGTCTTTAGTATAAATACTATGTTATCGATGTAAATCAAGACATCAAAACTTTCTCAAAATAGTTGTGAAGGTAAGACTATAAAATGTCCCTTTAAAAACTAAATACTTTTAGCTTACAAAGTGATGTTCGAAACACATACAGGAACTGATCAGAAGAAATAGTTCATGTATTTACTCTTCCCTATGACAAAATACAAGTTTTCTCCCCTATCCTACGTAGGTCTTACTTTTTTTCTCTTTTTACCCTCTTACCCTACTGCTGGGGTACAATCTGACATTTTTTCTTCCAAGGAATTAGGGGTGAACAATTGCAACTAGCAACAGTGTGGTCAGCTAAAACTTGCATCCGAGGTCGAAATCCTCAGTCAAGTTTAAACTAGTTCATTTCAGCCCCGTGTCTCTCTTTACCGGGAATGAAGTACAATTCCCAGGAATACACAAAGTATGGAAATCTAATGATTTCCAGAGTTCCCAGGAAAGAAACCCTAGTTACCAGCTACTGTTAAAAATGTCAAGGATCTATTGATCTTTTACATGCAGAATTTATACAGCAGTAATTTTCTAATGACATCTTAATAGTAAACAAGCTTAAATTCCAAAGAAAAACACAAATTAATCGCATTTTAATATAGAATAATGGGAACTAAAAATTTTTCCTTTTTGATAAATTTTTAATAACCCAATGAAAATAATTCAAAGATATTTGATCACACAGAAGAGATTATAGGTTGTACCAGAGAATATATATTGACTCCATCCAATTTAATTTCCATTTTTTTTTCAAGTATTTCAAGCAAATAAACCAAACTATACCAAATTTCAATTTAAATCTCCTTAGAAAAACTAGTTATTCTAAAGTGAGTAATCTAGTTTGATATTCGTAAAGAATTATTAAGATAGTTTGATCTTTTAAGCATCCAAACAGTGGAAATGCCTTCATGGAATTTCCACTGTCTGGATGCTTAAATTTGTATGGAAAATATTTTCTATTGTGAACACACTAGGAAATGTCAAACTAGTGTTAAACTAAATACCACAAACAGGATATTAAAAAACAAAGCAAATAAATTGCACTAACACCAGTAAAAAGTGTTCTATTACAGATACAATGTGACAAAAGCTCATAAAAAAATTACCACAGATTCCATTATTAAAAAATAGTCACTCCCAAAAGAATTTTAACAAAAAATATTTCCATATAAATTAAAAAGTTCATACTTACAATTGGTACAATATCGTTGTTTTTCCAGCATTGTCAAGACCCACAATAACAACTTTATGTTCTGGAAAGAAAAAAAACTATTATTTTTTTCTGAATAAATATAATAGTACCAATAATAAGATATTGTTTCAACAAAAAATGAGCTGCAACTAAATCAGAATAGCATAATATTCATCTCGTATCTAATTTTTTTTTAAACTATTTAATATTCGATTTTCAATTCATAAAAAATGTCAATACACATTTGAAATGGTAAAATGAAAAATTAAATTTTCTATTAAAGCTTTGAGGAATTAGAAACTTTTAAACTCGAGCATGTTTCAATTTCATAAAATACACCTAACATTAAATTCCGTGTTACATTTTAGTTTTGTATTACGTTTAGGCAGATATTTTTCTTACTATATGTTGATTAATTTGTGTAACAAAATCCTTTTAAATCAGGTATGTAACAGTAAATAACAGGGCATAAGATAGTAAATCATTTCAACTTGCACATCACAGGCATTGCTATTTCTGTCTTTAAGTTGATAAAATAGTTTTGAAAAAAATCAATTTTTTGAGCTTTTGGGAAATAGTATATAGAATCATGCACATCAGAGTCAACAATAATTCGGTTTTCATATTTCTGTCGATTGATCAATTGTAAAGTAACGTCGTGCTTTAAAGCAATACTAGAGCATTTTGCGACGATTCTCGTAATTCTGAATCAAGTGACGAGGATGACAACCCATTTTTTTTATTTTAACTTCCTATCATACCAATTAAAAACGCTAAATATTAGTGGATATTATATTCTTATATTTAGTAAATAGTATATTTTTGAATTGAATTCTATGTATCATCAGTTAGCAGTGACACGCTTAACGTGCTAAGATTTTAAAATTTTTTTTAACTCATATCATTTAGGTCCATCTAATAACTAATTAGAAGTTTACATTAGTAACTAATAAAAGGTATATTTGAACAGTTATCCATTCCATCCAAGTACAAAATACTAAAATTTGTTTGAAATAAAAGAAATTGATTAAATACACAAACCGCTTGGCAACACAGGAATTTTTATAAAAAATCTTTTGGTACCCATTGTATTTCAAAAGAGATAGTAAAAATAGAATGTCAACACCCGCTCTGTCTTTTACGAACGTTACCTAATAACATGAAAGAATGATTTCAACATAAAGAAATGTAATGTACGAGATGTTTGGTGTAAAATATCTTTACAAAAAGCGAGATTGAATACGTTGTTCATATAAAGACTCAGCATTCAGTGTTAGTACAGCAAATTTAAAATTAATGCTGTTTTGAAGTAAACAACACACATTTATCCCGTTGACATACAAATAAAAACTGTCCACTTTTCTCGAGAATGCGGATTTCCGGTATCATTGAGAAAAGGTAAAGGACCTTGATGATTTGAAATAAAATAGAATCAAGCAAGATTCTCCATATCCGCCGAGAGTTCTTGACATTTCGGAGATGTTAAGTTTTACAATTGGCATATGAAATGTGTGTGAATGTCTCCCAGACGTCATATTATACGTCAAGAACAACAAAGCCAATATCCAATTCCAGTTTCTACATCATGCTTTGTAAGAATTTTTAAAGTCAAGTTGAATTAATAAGCAAGGACATCCGTTATTTCAAATGACAATTTTTCACGGAATCCAGACTTTATTCGTAAATTTCATGTCTTAAAGTTCGCGATTTTAACCAATGAGCTACAGTAATAGCAGGTGATTAATAAAAAACCCACAATGCTCCGCAGATCATATATATATATATCCTACAAAACTGTTTTACCAAGATATATTAACCGATAATATTTTCGATACAGATTACTAAAATCAAAGGAAAGAGACAATGTTATGACTGTAAATAAAATATATAGTAATTGCTGCAACTTTATATTATAAGGAGAAAAAAATCTGTAAAGATCGTAAAAAGCTTTATTCATTTAAAAGATAAAATAATCTGGCATAAGTAAATTTAACTCTCGTAAATAAATGACAAATTTCAATGGCTTCTCTTTTTAACGGCCCATTCCAAAAGTGTACATCTTGTATGGCTTCGTCAGATAATCTAGTTCCGATTTTTTTTTTTAAGCCCTACTTTTTCCAAATTATAACAAGATTGAATCGTTTGTATTGCGTAATTGATAAAATCAAGACACATATTAACGAAAAGGCAAATAAAAAATGTAGATGGAATTAAAAAATTTTTTTAACAACTGAGACTCGTTAATTTGCAAAATGATGCTTCAATAGTAATTTTCATAATAAAATTAAAGACAATATTGATTTAAAATATATGACGCAGAAAAGAGATTATTCCAACTGCTGCCTTTTCCGATATTATTTTATAAAGCATTTGATTGTTCATAAGGGCTTGATGCTTCAGTAAATACTTTTCTAATTTACGAAAAAAATTCGTATTATTTCTGAATTATTTTCTAAATAAAACATGACTATTATATTTCCTGAATCCTTAATTCTATTGGCCAGATAAGTGAACTCTAGATTCATTATATATGTTATTCCAATAATTCAATCCGCCTTTTTACACATTTGTTTATTTCTTTAGACGCCAGAGAAAACGCACACAGTACGAAACACATTACATAACAGATTCTATAGGCTATAATAAAATTTTAAATATCACACGACTTGAAACGCCATCTATTCCACAATTTACAACACAGTGACATTAAATTTTATTAAGTAAAGAATAATTTCTTTGGAACATTAATCGATAGCATTTTTTAAAAAAATGGGACAATCCACCTGAAAGAGCTTAAAAGTAGGAGGCGGGGTAGTCTCATACACTAGGAATAAATTAGTAATAGAAGCTTTTTAAATATAGTCTCCTCACGCAACAATTACAGAAATTTAATATACAATCGGCAAGACTGATTGCAGAAAATTATACGCAAGGTCAAGTTCATTCTATTTCAACGGAAAATCTCTCTCAATATTTGTGTTATTCAGCTAATAACAATTTTTTTTTTTTTGTTTTTTGCACTTGTCTCGATATTGATGTCTTATTTAAAAAAAAGCATTTAAATTATGGCTGAAATGTCATTAGAAAAAATTTGAGTGATACAATCATTCAACATTTTCATCGCATGGTCATTTTGGGTCTTGACAGCTACATTGCCGTGGTTAAACAGTAAAAATATATGTAAACAATTAGATTAGGTAAATTTAATTTTATAATTCAGGAAAAAACACATTGATGATGCTTGCAACAAAGTTCGACATGAAAAACTTTTATATAAAAAAAAGTAGACAGATTTCGTAATTGTTTAATTTTAATTAAACAGTCACTATGTAGAAAAAAATTTGTTTCACTTTGTTTTTGAGGTATGTTTTTCGTCAAAAAAAATTTTAAGTTAATCAGTTTTATCAATTATATATTTTCATTTTCTACTTTAAACTCTTTATTTCATGTTTTGAATTTACAACATTTTCCTTTTTTAAACAAACTTTTCAGTGCTACCCTGTTTTCAATGAGTCACCAAAAACTGCGAGGAAAAAACAATAAATCCCTTTAGACTATATTCCGTCTACCAAACAACATAGAAAAATTTGCTAAGTAAAAGTCTAACGCAAACAGCTGTTTTCTTTCCCACGTTTATAGGATGCGAAATGTTGTAAATCTCCATGTAATCAATACTCTGTAAATAGCTTTTGCAACTCGTGTTTCTAATTTAGACCAAAGCTGATAAAAGGGGATTTATGAATGTCTGCAACATTTAGTAAACTTTAAAAAAATTATTAAATTCACACAATGGAGGAGGGGGAAATTAAAAAGACAAACGCAGATTTTTCAACTGCGAAAAAGCAATAAATCAAGAAATACTGATGACAAATGGAAAATTAAAGAGTGCTTGAAGAAAAAAAATGAGTGCTTGAGTGCTTGAAAGTAAATATAAATATAAGATAAATTGAGGAAAAGTAGATAAAATCGATAGTGCTTTTTTATCTTTTTGCAGTCAAACATGTATTAACCTCTTCAACATGAAGAGCTTGAATCTCAGGCTAGGTAAAGATACGATCGTACCTGAAAACTAAGATTTTGTAATTCTGTCAACTGACTTTTGTGTGACTTCGTCTTACTCATTTTCCCCCCTCAATTCAATATTATTTTGGGATAAAGTAAAAGGATAAGATGCTTAAGTTGGCGAAAATGTATAGACAATCTGAATATGTCTAAAGACTGAATGATTTTGTTTAAACAGATGGAAAACATAATTCTGCACACAGTTGTAAATACATCTGTTCCCAAGAACAACATGATATCCAATGACATCATGATCCTTTCAACGTATTAAAATTGGGAATGACATCACAACACCTGGTTTTGATAAGGATAAATGCAAACCAAACATATTAGAAAATCTCACATACGCATGACACTTCTAAAAATTAGATTTGATAATTTAAATATTTTCGACTATTGAGTTGCACAACAATAGGTACGTTGAACATCACAGATTAAAATGGAAAAACAGCATGGTTATTCATAAATAAAAGCAAACTTTCATAAGATGATTAGAGATATATATGTGCACCAGAGTATCTCTAATATAAACACGAAACGTATGCTCACTTTTATACATTTTTGTTGCAAAAATTGTTCTCACAAAAGAAAATTGAAATCCATTTATTTTAGATATGAAGTATTTAAAACAAACTATCATTTTTAATGAACTATGCTTCATTAACACAAACGTCTTTGACTCTTTAATTATTACAATTACACATAATCGATTTTCTAAACTACACTTTTTCCATTTAATCACGCAGATGGACTGAAAATTGACAGGATATTAAAATTTTTAAAAAAAGTAATACTAGGATTTTTGGCAAAGGAACACTTATTTTAAACTGCGATCAAGTGGCAAAGACAGCATCCAAATAGTCAATTCACTTCACATCAACACGAGGAATTTGAGCCCCGACAGATTTAATATGCATCATCAGGGGCCACATTTAAGGTCCCGAATATCGTAACCCGAAGAAATATTCTCGTCTTGATTCCATCTGAAGCATGGGGGTGGAAGTGTTCTTGTTCCACATAAATTTATAGGATTTAGTTCCTCATTTTTTTCATTTACAAACTATTATACACCCGACGGAACCAAAAATGTTGAATTTTCTGTCATCCTAACCAATTTTCTGAAACTTAATCAAAGGAATCTAGTTGGAACAGTGAAGCAAGGTGTTCTCAGATTCTCTCTGCAGTTCAAAGATAGTTAGGCAATGAAAAGTTAATAATCATATCACACTCTATACGTTCTTCATTTAATTTCCACATGTGTGGCATGCCGCCTTCAAGGTAAGATAGCCGGTGAATATTACATCTCATTTTTATTCAATAATGTCTATATTATGGTTTTTATTCTCGACCACAAATCTATGACTAATAACAGGTAAATATTTTATTCAAGTTTAAAAGATTACGCGCATCTTACATGAAAATAAAATTTTTGAAACCATTTTGATTAACCTTTCAATATACTGAAAAATCTTACTAAGTTTTTTTTTTTTTTTTGATGCTGACTGAAAAGAAATACCTAATTTGCATCGCATTGCTGAGAAGATTTGAAGTATTTTTCAGAAGAAATAAACATGATTTTCCAAAATGTTATACTTTTAAATCATTAAGATTCCTTAAACTTGGTAAGATTTTAAGGAAATGCTTAAAATTAAATAATTTACAGCACCATATCGATTACAAAGTCATCTGTTGTTCAGGTTTACTTTACTAAATTTCAAAAGAAACAGACTTAACAAATGGATTTAAAGAAATTAAAATATAAAATGTTCCAATACATATCAGATGTGCCACCAGTTAACAAAAACGAGCCTTTTGAACTGCTCTTGTAGAGCGCAATATGATTAACCTGAATTTTCATACGAGATTACTGATAATGTCTAAAACACGTAATTCTTAAAATTCTCTCCAAAAGCTAAATCCGTTAATTGCAAGAGAAATTGTTAGTTTGCTCTATTTTTATTTAATCGATAGTGTGCCATTTATAATTAAAATTCGTACCGCAAACTTTACTTCTGTGTTCCGTTCTCACTCAGTATCCAAGTTAGTTTTTAGTAACTGGAGTAATTACTTCTTGCACACAAAGGCACAAAAAAGCACGTTTTCTTTCATAATTATATATATAAAATGACATTCTTCTACAGTTTGGGAGTTGAAAATTTTTACTTTTATACGCTAATCCAAACTATAAATGTACTGTTTGAATTATACAATGAATTTTTTTGTTATGACCACATTAAATTCAAAATTTTACTATGCAGAATTTACTTAGATCAGCGATTTTGAATAAATTTGCCACAGAATTAATATTTATTTATTTATTATTTTTTTTTGAAAATATAAAGAATTGTGCATAAACATAAATCAAGACAAACATTGAATAAATATGAAATTTCAACAAAACATTTTCGAAAAAAAAATATAATTCAAAAAATTCCTTCATCAAAATTATTAATAACATTAAACTTTTGATGAAGTGTAACAAAAAAAAAAAAAAAAAAGAAAGACAAATGAATGCTAACATCCTATTTAAAGTACAGAGCAAAAATTAAAATTCTAATCACAGACCAATAACAGATCTGCACCCAAAATGTTTTCTAATTTCAAAAGTTATTTCAAATAGACTCAATGGATGTAAACAACTTTTGAAAGTCAAAAACAAAGTTTTTTTGAAGTACCCGAATCATCAGAATGTTACTTTATTAAAAAGCTCATATAAAAAAGCTTTATAAATAAATGTACAAAGTGAACTGATATTTATTAGCGAGTACACATTTATTCAACGTAGTTACATCATACACTGTACAATGACTGGCTTACGTATTGCTGATAAGATAATCTCAAAATGTTATACTTCACTTTTTATTTACTTCTTATTTCAACAACCTTGGAAGAACTTTAACTTCATGGCAGAGTAGGTTTGAACCAAATAAAAATATATGAACATAATGAAGGAAAGTGGCTTCTTTCTATAGTTTGGGAGTTGAACAATTTTATTGTATAAGACGCTAATCCCAACTCAATAAATGTATGCTTGAATTACAATTAAATAATTTATTATGACCACATTAAATTCAAAATTTTATTATGCAGAATTTACAAAGATTTTGAATAAACTTGCCACAGAATTTCTGAAAGTACGTAACGAAAAATTAAAAACTTTTAAAATGAACACCAAATTAAAAATGTTGAGGGTATACAATTTGATTGTTTCAAATTATGCAATTTAAGAGTTGCTAAACAAACCATTTACGATATAAATTGTTTATTTCAACAAGAACAGAAGTTTATAACGAGTAATAAAGCAATATTGACAATGAATCTTGTAGTTTTGCAAGGTCAAGTAACAATCACAGTTTTGAGGTTCTGTTTCACTTAAAGCATTATATCCATTATCCAACAAATGACCTTCTGACAAATAAGTAGATGGGTAAAATATCCGAAATGATATCTCATTCTCCAAATTTTTACAGCCCACTATGTGAATTAGATTAAACATATAGCCAACTCTCATTGTTCCAACAAGTGATTGGTTTGAATAATCACCAAAGAGATACATGGAAGATCACTAGCGAAAGGCCATGGAATTTTGAAACATAAAAAGACACTGACGATATTTAACTTAATTTTTGACGGTGCAGAATTTCATAACTACAACTTTTAGGCTCTCTGTTTTGTCTTTCTCTCTTTTGGTGCTACAAAAGATATTATTGGGACATATGGAGAATCACACAGAGACAAATAATATTAAACACAATTACAAGTAGTAATCTACAGTACTTAAGTCAAAACAAACAGCGATGAACATCTTTATACACCAGTATAATAAAAAAAATTCGAACATGCAAACTCTCCTTAAAAACTGTAGAAATTCAATGTGTTTGAGAAATATACTCCAAAATCACACGATGGATTGCTTTGAAAAAATCTGAGACACCCAATGTCTCGAATTTAAACACAATGACAAACAATATTACGAATGTTGGCAGTCTGAAAATACAATAAGAGTGAACAACTGTTTAAATATCACCTGGGAACTATTATTTGCATTTAATAAGCAGAGAAAACCTCTTCATTTTCTCATTTTTAAGCAGAAATTCGTGATTAAATCGTTTAGAGAGCAAAGTGAATAAAATAAACAGACATGTGCTGATGTCGAAATAATCAATGTTGAAATTAGAAGTTTTCTTTCTAATAAAAAAAATAAAAAAAAAAATGGGGGAGGGGGTATAGAAAATTTTTTAACAAAGGTTTCAACTTTTTTTTGCCGCAATGAAATTGACAAGCAAATATAAACTATATAAATAACACACCAGCATTTATTTTCAAAGTAGTGCATTTCCATTAAAAGTGAATGTGGGAAAGAAAAAAAAACTAGACATAGCAGATCTTAAGTTGCTTTAAGACTGAATTCTAATTTTCAATATATTTTAGTCTACTATTATTGACGAGAATAATTAATTTTATGTATTAAGACATTTTCAACACACTTCAAAATTATTCTGAACTCATTTAAAAAAAATTACACTTTTAACTTCTTTGAAAATTAGAACTTTTAATGATATAGATGCTATTAAAAAATTAATTTTTCATATATTCACAAAATGATCCAAACAACTAAAATTAAAATTTCCGGAAAAATAGATAACCTATTTCAATCAGTTATTAAACATAACATATTAAACATTATATAAGTTATATATCGGACGAATATATAGTCGTGCTTATTGAATCTTACATTAGTATTTGATCATAATATTGAATTTATCTCTACATTTTAATTTTATTTATTCAAGGAAGAGTTTATAAATGGAAAGAAAAAGTCTATACGAAAAGTTTATTTTCACCAATTTCCTGATGAATAAAATCTTTTCCATAACAAAAACAATCGTAGATATAGTTACATCCAAAGAATGAAAGTCATTGAACATATTACGTCATTTTTTTTATAGGACTGAAAACGCTGCTTTTCCAAGGTTTTATACAGGCGGCGCAACTAGTGGTCAAAGAAACGAACATACTTTCACCCATTTTAAAAAGTAGTTTCAGAAAAACTGGGGTAAAACATTGCGGAAATAAATTAGTATCTACTAGTGCAAGTCAAAACTCTACTGATCTAATTCTTTACGAGGAAAAACCCGCCCCGTTATCCGAACAAAATCTCGTTTCTCCAAATAACAAAACTGGAAGCGTGGAAATTTCCCGTATTATAAAACAACAAAAGTGAAAGCAAGACACGCAGGAGTACTGGACAGGTTTTAAAAGTGGTCTGGGGATGCATTTTTTTTTTTTTTTTTTGGCATATTTTAGAAGTTACAAAAAAATTTTTTTGAGCCTTCTTTTTCTAAAATACCAATATTAATAGAATGAGTTATTGGGAAAAGGTACGTTTGAATTGAATTTGATTTTTTTAAAAGATTTGTTTCACATAAAACTCAAATTGCAGGTATTAATTCAATACAATTAATTTTTCCATCCAAACAATACAAGAAAATATGAATAAAACTAAATAGAAAAATTCAGCGCAATGTATAAATTTTAAAAACGATTTTAAAATAGAATTTTTGTAATATAGTTTACAGATCATATGCAAATATATTCCATTTTTTATTCTTGGTTATAACAATATAATCAAATAATTTAAGGTATCCGACTACCCTAAAATTGTGAATTTTGCCAAAAATTGACAATTTTTTTTTTTTTTTGTGTGTGATTTTATTGTATGAACCATCTTTTTGCTTTATAAAAATAACAAGTTTATCCTTTTCCGTTCACTAGAACAAAAACTACAAGTGTTTTAGTAAAAGCAGATGCCATTACTTTAAGCAAGATATCATACTTTAAAACACGTTTTACTCCGAGTGTTTTTGTTTTTTTTGTTGATAATTCTGAAACGAGGACAGGGATTGCTAAAAAAAGTTTTGAAAATAACTAACTGAATTTTTTTTTTGTATGTTTTGTACAAAAATAGAAGTGTTTTAACCTTCAGATTTTTCTCATCACTGTTTTATTATAAAATTTACAGTCCCTTATATGAATATAATCACTGTTTTTTTAAAGCAATTTCATATAATAACCGAGATAAAGTGCTCTAGTTTTTGTAAAAAAGAAAATCTCTTATCCAGAAGGTCATTTCAAAAATGAATAATATAGCAACACATTAGATTGAAAAAATTGAAAATCTGTTCATAAAACTTTGGTGCAGAATGGACCGCGTTTATGCTATTTTTTGTCAATTTTTACCCATTTTTTCTTATTTTAGTAATAATTTCTTCTTCTCTTCTTAATTTTAGCACATTTTTCTTAAAAAGCACTAAACAAATCTAAAAATAACAACAACAAAAATCCCCATATCTCTTTTTAAAAAAAAAAAAAGTTGTAGCAACCAGTCGGATACCCTAATCTACACATGTATTTGAAAGTCGAGATTCACATATTTGATTAATTCAACAAATTTGATGCTGTGTGTGCGCGCGTATATTTTCAAATTTTAATTCTAAAACTCATACGATTTCGATAATATCTAAATAGTTACAAATAAAACACGCGCGAGAGTACACGTAATTTGAAAAATTTAAAAACTAAGAAAAAGACCTTTATCCCTCCATATCCAACGATTACAAAGACTGAATTGAAACCAGGTAAGATTATACCCAGGAAGCAGATGTTAGTTATAAAGGACACGCACGGCTGCTGTGCCGCCAGCTGCCACATCCAATAGCTATGAATTTGGGCATTGACATGATCATAAATTCAGAAAATTTGCCGGTATAAAACAGCATGGGCACATGTTATCCAAGAAGTTCCCGTATACTTTTATTCGACTCAGATCTAGCATTTTCGTTTTTAAAATTTTTTAACCAGTAAACAATTTTGAAATTGTTGGGATGGAAAAACTGGATGAAGCATACGACAAAAGATTAATAAGACAAGAGTAGAATTATGGCAGCGAAGTCATTCATATTCTATAATAGTTTAAAAATCAAACAAAATTCCCCTGCTTCAAAAAATAAATTTCCTCACAATATTTCGTATAATTAGTTACAGCATGAATAGCAAGATAAGTTTCTCGGTGGAAAAAAAAGTATATTTAATATAGTACTTTAATAATACAGTAACCATAACACGTTAAAATAAGATGAATTCGCGCAAGACTGGAAAATTGTGATCGGTATTTGTATAAAACGCCAAAAGAGGCTCATTGAACACGGCAAAATAATGAGGCAGATAATGCGTTTTAGCTCTAATAATTACGTTTAGCTGGTAACATTAAACGTCACTACACTTCATCAATTTCGAAGAAACACCATTTTTAGACGAAATCGCCTCGGTGTATAATAGTGAAGTACATTAAACGCGTGTAAAAAAAAAACACCTTTATGTTTTATGATTTATGTTATTAGATTTAAATTTGAAAAAAGTTTTATTTTCCTAAAAACCTTTGCAAAATTAAACTCTATTTCATGTTGAGGAGTAAGTGTTTATAAACATTGCCCTGTAAAGCACCAGCGCTACTGTCTACGGACCTCGCAATTTTGAACCACGGTCACGTGTCGTGGACAACACCCGAGTAATCCCTCTCCAAAACTAACACACCACGCCAACGGGAGGGCTCTTGAGTTACGTCAGATTTAACACGTTCGTGAATGAATATTAACGTAGCACTGTTCAGCTACACGAGGGCTTTTGGCGACGGACCTCATAATTTTGAACCATGGTCAAGCGACGAGGACGACACCTGAGCTTGCACATCTATCTCCCACACCACACCAACGGGATGACGTTTGAGCTCTCGACAGATTTAACGTGCATTGCTCCCCTACACGGCGGGTCTTTAGTGGTATTAGGCTCGAACTCATGACATGCCAGCCACGACAGATTTAAAGTGCATTAGCCGCTCTATATGGCGGGTCTTCAGTGGCACAAGGGCTCGAGCTCGTGACCATGATCACTAGGCTACAGCGACCACTTCATATAGAAGTACATTTGTTATATCAGGTGCATACATACTATATCAGATTGTGTTTCAAGTCAAATATTTTGTATAATCTAAGTCAGCGTTTCCCAACCTTTTTACTGCCGCGAACCGGTCAATGTTTGGTCATTTTACGGTGGCCCACTGAGGGTGGGACGCCGATTATATTTTAAATTGTTTTGATTTAATAATTCTAACTTAATTGTATTTAAACATGCCTTCAAGATAAAATACAGTTACACCAAAAAAAGAATATACAATTATTTAACATGGTGTATAAAGTGGTTTCCATGGGAAGTCGCACGAATCCGAGAGAAATTCACCAAAGTCAACGAAATTAAAACAATTTAATATTCTTTGTGCGGTCCGGTACTAATTGATCTAAGGACCGGTGGGGTTGGGGACACTAATCTAAGCGACTCGGACAATAAATATGGATTCCCGTGTTTTAGTGGGATCTATTGTTAATCAAGGTAGACAAACTATATTAAGACAAATTACGTTATTAACTTTTATCGTCACATTTTTAAAAGAGTGGTACACGACCTTTGATGAAACAGAAGAAAATAAAGATAAGCAGCAAAAACGAGTAAATTACAAACGTATCGGACTATTAAAAGAATCTCATCGATTAGTTCGTTCATAACATTCAATTAAGTTATGGATGATAGGTGATATATTTAGTTCCAATAACGAAACAAAGGATTCGGAATAAACTAAATTCCGGTAGCAATAAACTCACCAAAAGTGGGTCAATATTGGCATAATAAGGATGGGAGACACCGGAAGGCTTTCAATAATTCATTCGATTGCAAGCAAGCAAAACATTCCTTCTTAACATTTATAATTTCACTCGTAGTGTCAATGGAACATGCTTAATTTTCTGCCCTTCAAAAGAGAAAATCACTAGCAATAACTTCCGTTTGAAAGATATCCTCATTTTTTTTAAGCCCTTTAACATTATAAAAAGTTCAAATTTTAAATATCTTAAACAAATTTCAAATAGTTATGGTGAATTTCACTATTAAAACTTTCATAAAATTTTCTATTAAATAAAAAAAAACCAGTAAAATTGGTATCAAATTAATACATCAGGTGCAATCATAATTTCCTTCGTACTGTAATGAGGATTTTTTTCCAGAATATCGCATACAATTTCCTTTTTTTTTTTCTGGGCGGGAGCAGTCATTGTTGATTTACAGCGTCAAAACGATCTTTTCATACGTGAAACTAGTATATCCACAAATTACAGATCCAAACTGCATCGTTTATACGTGAACTTGAGAAATTTTTACACAAAATTTCAATGTGGAAAGCATTTTGGTTCATATCGCACAGTCGAAAAGTTGATTTTTTTTTCACTTAAAAGCGTGTCAGTGATTTTTGGTCCACCCTACACATATATTGTCCACCCGCGCCCAGCCGTGGCACTGCAATGATGCATGTTATTAAAAGCAATCTAATTTGTTTTATACTGTCACATTCAATCAATCTCAAATTTCATGTCATTGTCCACACATCTACATAGTTGCCATTATTTGATGCAGAGTTGCTTATCTTGTAACACTGACTACTCATTGCAGACGTCGCTGATCTAGGTCATAAAAGCAGCCGCGGTCGGCCAATGCGTTGACCATGGCGGGTGACTGACTGATTATAGTCTTTGAATACTCTTGGCATCGTGAATCGCAGAATATTGATTCCCTAGCAATTTCTGAAATGGAATACCCATGAGTCTAGTTTCAATTAGTATTCCCGCTTTTAAAGTTGGTCCATTCACAACGTGCTGCCATAACCACGTCAGTAAACTTTTCACATGAATTATTTGAGTACAAATGCAAACTCTGATACACTACATTAATTTCCTTCCTGAAGCTGCTTACATCCAGAAAAACTTGTATATTGCAATCCCTGACCTTCGGTACTTCAATGAGTGTATACGTTTCCTTTTTTTCTACTCAAATAGTAAAACTTTGATATACATTTTTAAAATATTTTCTTCACAAGGCACTTTTACTCTAGTTTAATCGATTTTAAATGTTTTCGTGCATAACTTTAGTAACAAAGTGGTAATCGGCTTCTATATGTTGCCAATTTTTCAACCCCCCCCCCCGTCCTTTAAATAGCTAAATATGTTATTTTACACAGTATTTAAGCATGTTACTAAGGTAAAACGATAAAATGTTTATTAAGTATACAACTTTGGAATTAATAAATAAAAAAATACGAAATAACATTGTAAATTACTATTTCTCTTATAATAGGATATAACAAAGAAACAACTTATTTTTTTTAAAAAAAATATTCCAATAACAAAAGGAAAAACTTTTGTTGCAAATACGTCGGTAAATTACATAAACGTTTCGTGACTAAAATTGCTTATCCCGACGTAGACCATATTACACAGACACAATTCATGCCAAATAATTGAATAATCAAGAATTTTTCTTCTTTTAAATGGCCAGGTTTTTGTAACCGATCGAAAAGGGTTTTATTTTTAAACAAGTTAAAAACAAGTTGCCAGAATAAAATTTCGTACGAGTAAATTTTATTACAACGAAATATACAAGAATTCATAAATTATAATCTCCCGTGATCTGATTTTAATGTGCATGATGAAATTTTAGATGCTACCAAATTTTTAGTGTTTACTGAACTATGCATGCATTGATTTGAAGCCTTCAAACCTACTAAATTAACATCACTCCGCTTTTTTTCAAACACCACCTTTTTTCATAAAATTAAGCCCCTTGTCAACATAGGACAAAAATGGTAAAGGCGAATTCGAGAAATGCAAGTCTATTCCATTGCATAAAAATAATTATTAATGGTATACAATCGCAAAAAATATATAATTTAATTTTTCTAAAAAGAAAATTCTCAATTAGTCAAGTGACTCTAAACAGTAATTAAAACAAATCCATTAATCAAATGTTTCTGAATATGGCTAGAGGTTTTAATTACTCGGGTACATGAGTAGGAATATTTCTAAATTAGGGTGAATGATAAATAATGTGTATCTTTGAATTTAGATAAAAGGGAAAAGATTGTGATAGATATGAAATTAAAAGTGAATACTTTATACTATATATTTCTGCGGTTTTCCAAAGAAGTAGACGCGCATAAGTGTGTATAGATCACTTTTAAACATAATACACAAAAAAATTGTATGAAAAAGACGACTTTACACATAATATACATTTGTCCAACAAATAAAGAGCAGTTTGTAATTTTTAAAAAACCAAAATTCACTTTCAAATAAATAAATGGTGGAAAATTACCATTATTTATACGTCCCTGATCAATATGAAAGGAACACATGCAGCTTATCACAACTTCTCTAAAAACCACACAACGCAAGCGTAGAGCGTAGTTATTTTGCTACACGCAGTGCATTTTTACCTGTATCCAATACACAGCTTAAAAATGAAGAAAATTTTCGGCACGTTGCGGCTATCAATATAACGGGTAGTGCTTTTGTAAAAAATTGCATGTCAATAATTGTATTCCAGATACATATTTATACCTAAATTTCAGCTGACTGACGTCAACTAACGAAAAAGAAATATTAGCACAAGATCATTCATAACACGCGAAAAAAGTATACAGAGGAATTGGTTCGAATTCCTAACTACTTCAAGATACATTTTGATACTACAGAAAAAAGAATATACTTTAAAAGATTATATCCGAAATTGTACAAAAAATGTTTCAAGAGTAGCAATTAAAATTAAAAGGCAGGCTTTAGATTAAATAACTTTAAATGTTTACTCTTAATTTTGTATTTGAGAATTATTAATTCCCTTGAAAGTCTAATGCTATAACAAAGTTTTCTAAGCAATTTAATTTAAATTTTTAATTTCTAAACAAAATAGCCAATAAAATGTTGAAAATCTAATCAACATTTTTTAGCCTTGCCCCATATATTTTCAATTAATTCTAACACCAAAATCATCTAAAGAAATAAAAAAAAATAAAAAAAATGGAGCACATATAGAAAGAGTAACTTTTTTGAATAACACATTTTTTCCACATTACAGGAGGAAGAACATTTTTTTTTCTTATGCAGGCACACAATACATTTACTACACAACTTTTTTTCATATATTAACATTACTATCCATAAAAATAAAATAACTCTTCCAATACTTGTGCATTTTAAAGGGATTCATAGCTACATGACTCCAATTAGTACACATTTATATCTGAAAAGAAAAGCTTATATTCCTTAGACAGAACTATTAAATAATTCAAATTGAATTACTGAATCAACAAAAAAGTACTTTTGTAAAAATTTTGGGTCTACATTATCCTTTGACGCATATAACCACGCTCTTGCAACCTACAGGATTAACTATATTGTAACCACACCGCGTTAAAAAGAAAATGAACTATATTGTAATGATACCGTTAAGAGAAAAACTACCAGTGGTCAAGATAATCAACCTTAAACAGCAAACAATAAGTTGGAGAACAATGTAATCCTTTCAAAAAAACATCGAAGATTCTTCTTAAGCCAACCAGACAAAAAGAAACAAGTTCAAAAGAATTCGAAACTAGGACAAAAGGTTAGCCCTAGCGCGACAGACCATAACTCTTTCAATTCCGAAGATCAGTTTATAGTTAGGATTGCATGTCCATCAAAGACTGGAAAAGAAAAGGAAACGAGCAGCAACTAGTTTTTTTTTTTACATATCTTTTTCAAACAGAATAAACGCACAAGAACTGAAATTTTGCAAGCAATATATGGAAACGAAAATCAAATTTTAATGATATTGATATAAGAATTCTATAAATGTATCAAACTCATTAATGGTAATACAAATCACACACACAGCGGATGATTAAAAAGGTAGATAAAAATATATTACCACATCGAGATTAGCCAATACATTTAAATTAAATACATAAAATTATTAAAACCGTTTTATTTTCATGTGGAAAGCAAAGCTCTCGGAAAAAATGGATCTTAAGTATTTTATTAATATTATATACAATTTCTTTCCTTAGTTTTGTCGGTACTATTCTTGTGATCTCAAAAATAATATTTTAAACTCATGCCAGTAGAATCTTAATTGACAGATGACTTTTCTACGGTCGCTTTTCAAATATTACGCCACATGATTTTAAACACAAAATCATTTCGATTAAAAGATTACAGTCACATTTTCGGATTGAACTTCAAAATACTATTTCACTGTTAGCTGCTAATTTAAAACGTATATTAACTCTATTTTATTAATAATACTTTACCTACAACTTTTAATGAATCAGAAAATTTTTTTGAACTCTGCTTTAAATTTTGTATCGGAAGGTTGCGCAAACTGTAAAAGGAAATAGCTAAGAAATCTGTCAAATCAGATTTTAAGAAATGAAAAATGGTTGTAATATACTAGAATTTCTTTTTGTTAGCATTAAAACCCAACATATTTTATGCAAACCCTACATTTTTTATTAAGGCAAACAATTAACTACATCAAGGCCGTAAAGGTATTTTTAGTATAAAAAATTTCAAAACTGCCCTAAAAGAGTTAGAAATGCACAAACAAAAATCGGCAAGTTTTCCGCTGATATCGGTTTTGTTTTGTCATAACAGTAAATGACATTTATAATTTGAAGTTAAATTATTAGAATAAAAGGATAAGATAATCTCCCATTTTTTCAAAACAATTATTTTTGCTTATTGATACTTTTATTTCAAGTGCTTTTTATTTATAAGTGTTCATACTGTTTAATTTTTTTTCCTTCTTTACAATGTTTGTTACTGTGAGACGCATTACTGACAGACTGACTACAAACATGTGATTACATCTGTCATGTGACGTCGTAGGAATCGAACCTAATGAACAAAAACAATAATAAATTACAGTTTTAAAAAATACCCTTTATAATTAATCGAATTAAGTTGTAACTTAATCTTTTAGTCGCCAAATCTGGAAAAGGGATCTGAAATGGGTCGCTAGATGCGGGATGGGATCTGAAAATGGGAAATCGTTAATTCTGATGATCCTGATCAGGACAATGGAACAAAATTATTGTATTGTCATCGGTTCTGGACAAGTGAGCAAAATTTCGAATTAATGACCTTTTAAAGTGGGTAAAAATTGAGTTCAAAGATTCCGTTACATACAAGTGAAGCTTATAAAAAGGGTGTTAAAAAGCATCTATTCTGACAAACTTTTGCGGCATAAAAAACTTGACATTTAAAGAAGAATTTTTTAATACCGTTACTTTCTATGTTTAGAATTTTTCTGATCTGTACATTGTATTCTCTGCATTTTCATTGGGAACTATTTATTTATTGTCGTTATGATCAGGCTTTTATTTTGATAAGAATGGCCAAATAAATTATGGTGGTATCTTTTGTGGCATGTGATGTTAAAACTGCACTGCGTATTTGCATTTTGAAACCAGTAAAAAACCAGAAGCGGATTCAAGTTTCGTCCTTTTAACCGAGGTTTCAAATTACGAGAGAGACATCCGTAGTCAATAATAACCCACGCGTTTCCCTGAGTGCGGCATGAAGTGAATTCAAACCACATCAAGCGGAATAATGGGTAGCTGTTGCAAGTCAAATGAATTTTAATTTCGGAATTTACCTATCGTGTGATGTGGAAGTCAGTAGAGCAGGATACAGTTGAAATATCGCCCTCAATACTTGATAGTCAAAACGAAATTGAACTCTATCTTCATAGTTTTTGCGTAGCTTCTAGTGCTACGTTAATTCGACCAATAACAATTAAAGCTTTCCCTTTTCCAACAGCTAAAAAGCTATGTATGTGAGTAAAAAATAACAAGTCATTTTTAATAGATTACTTCTGATAAAGAAAGTTTAGTTTATAAATGACAAATAAATTCTAAATATAAAATTGCGTTTCAATCTAAATGGTTACTTTCAGAGTAGGGGAGCATACAAAACTGAAATTTTACCAAAAATATGATTTAGATCAACTTGCATCTTTAAATATTCAGTTTGGAGCGGGAGATTTTGATGTTATTCTGCAATAGGATAATTCAAGTTCGCTATGAGTTTTAGTATTGGTATGAGAAAGGTTTGTAAGAAATGAACATACTTATCAATTTTTCTTCAATATTTTTTAAAAAGGAAATCGCTTATTTTTTTTTAGAATATACATTTATTTCGAATAAATTCATCATAATCAAATCTAAAACTTCGGAGAGGGAGAGAAAGACTTAATAAAATAAAAGTCGCACTATAAAGCAACAAGAATATTGGTGACGGACCTCGTAATTTTGAACCTCAGTCAAATGGCGAGGACGACGCCTGAGCTGGCCCCCCTCTCCAAACTACCACACCACGCCAAAAAGGAGAGCTCGACAGATTTAATGAGCACGAAACTTCAAAAAATACACGATTCAAAATATATATTTGCGCTGTTAAAAACGTTTTTGAAAAAAATATGAGCTCAAAATATTTAGAAAGTTGCACATACAATTAAATATAATTCACTCCCCTTCCCCCAAATATATTTTATATATTGAAAGCGTCTAAAAAAAGCACCTAATATCTTGCATTTTTATGAAAAATATGTATTAAAATTTCAATTTGTCAATTTTTTATATATTAAATTTCAAATGTCAAATACAACATGGTAACTAACATGGTTCGTAAAAAAATGTGAATAACCAGCAAAATTCCAAAAGATGAAAAAAATACCAGCTAATCATACATAAAAACAAAGATAACTTCAAAATTTAGAGTGAATAAAAATAACCTTGTGAATATTTTCATGCCAAATGATTGAATTGAGTAAATTATGCCACGTAAGAATTCTCTCCATAACTTTCCTCCAAATAAACGGAAAACTATAAATAAAATGAATAAAATTTTCCTCTTTAAAGAAAACATGAAATCGATCTACGCATCACTTCATTACAACATAATTATACTCTTAAAAATTGAAAACCTTAGTGAAAAAACTTAAATTAATCACTTAGGTTTTTTTTTAAAAAAAATAGCAATCCAAAATGGGGAAAAGATCAAAATTTGAATAATTGATGAAATGCGCAATATATTTCTTGTTTAAAAAAAATCACAGCAATGCAATAACGCAAGGTTGCTTAATACATAATGCAACAGCGTTATAAATCGATTCCTTTAAAACCAACTTTAAGAGTAAAAAAATTTCGCAGAACTGATAATGCCTGAACTCTGATTCTCTATAAGAATAGCAGAGATTTAAGACCACACCAAACAAAAGCATATAAATCAAAGAGAAGCGGTCGAATCTAAAGGTTAAACAAAACATCCTTATCAAAGAGTACAAAAGACCAGTCAGACTTGACATGTTCTTCAGCTGCTTTGAAATTATGAAGTAAAGAGAATTCAAGTTGAAAAAACTTGAATGAATTTCGAAGATAATCAGAGAATGCTCTATGCAAGTGAAGGAATACGTTTCCGTATCTGAAAGCATTCATTCGGCTTAAATGTAATAAAATTCCATTCAAGATATTGAAAAATAAGCAGTAATTAGGAAAAAAATATTTTCACAATAAATTTTTTTTTAAAAATTCAAGAACAGACTATCAATGTATTTCTTTGAGTGACAAATATTCAGCGGAGTTCTCACTTTGACAGAAAAATAAATAAAAAAATAACTGAGTGACTGAATATTAACGTCTCGCTATTCAGCTACTCGAGGCCTTTTGGTGACGGTCCTCGTAATTTTGAACCATGATAAAGTGACGAGGACGATACCTGAGCTGGCACACCTCGCCTAACATCCACACCACACCAACGGGAGAACGTTGGAGCTTCGACAGATTTAACGTACATCGCTTCCCTACACGGCGGGTCTTCGGCGGTATTGGGCTCGAACTCATGAAATGTCAGCCACGAGTCCGTAGCCTTGACAACTAGGTGACCGCGGCCACAAACATCGGGTTGAACTCTTAATATAAACTCTATGAAGTTTGTTAAATTCTTATTAACTCTAATTGCTTAACTTCATTCGTTTTTTTAAAAAATATTTTTAATAAACGTCACTATTAAAGCACACGAAGGTTATTCCGCAATAGATCTAGTAATTTCGAACCACAGTCAAATGACGAGGACGATACCTAGAGCTGGCTCACATTCTCCTAACTTCCATACTACCCCAAATGAAGGTTTTCAGCCTCGATACATTTAATGCACATAACAGTGGGTCTTTTAGTGACACAGAGATTCAAGTTAACGCTTCGGCAGCAGCTACAACCAGTACCGGTTTAAACTTATTTCGGTGCCTGGACACAGATCTCCAGACCCCCTTGGCACTGGAGGATCCAAGAAAAATCTGGTCAGGTTTAGCTAATCCGGGTTCCTGGGCGCCCACCCCGAGTGAGTGAATATAAACGTCGCACTATTTAGCTACACGAGGGCTTTTGGCGACGGACCTCGTAATTTAGAACCATGGTCAAGTGACGAGGACGGCACCCCCTTCTAACTACCACACCAACGGGAGGACGTTGGAGCACTCGACAGATTTTACATGCATAGCTTACCTATACGGCGGGTCTTTAGTGGTACTGGGCTCGAACTCATGACATGCCAGCTATAATCCAATACCTTGACCACTAGGCTTCCGCGGCCACGCGCCCGCACCAAGTGCTCAATGGATAAATCTGTACTGGCTACAAAGGTTATGAATTTGCAACTATGATCATTCGACTACTGCAACAAGATTAAAGTCAAAGAAAATAGAGCTCTTTTTAGATTATATATATTAATAGAGAGAGAAATATTTATATAATAAATCCCTTAAGCAAGAGACTGGGGACAACAATAAATAATGGAAGAGAAGAGTCAGTCCTCTTTAAGAGGATAAAAAAGAAAACTTGACAGTTAAAACTGAAAATTTTACAAACTATTTTTCCAAACAAAGTTGATATATAAGTCATGATAAATGCGGTTTATGCTATGTTACGTCATATTACACAACCACAAGTCTCAGTTTCTTAAATGCCTCTTTAAAAAAGATTCGTTAATCTTACCAGGCTGTACTAACTCGCGATGATGTATTAAATTCCCATGGGAAGAGAGGTGAGAGAGATTGAAACATCTTTAAATAAGATGTCCATTTGGCTAAAATAATACCAATCTATAAATAACAACCAGTTTATTTGACTGCGTAAAATATGTAAGATGTATCATCCAAAATGTCAATGAATTAGTACAGCAGTTGCACAACACGCTGACTGTGACGGTGCTTTTCAGGTCAATATTTACAAATTGTGGTACAAACTATACAAATATTACGCAATTCATATTTGCATTGACATTCTACGAAATTCATCGTAGTTGCACAAGCATCACAAATAAACTACAAGATAATTTTAGTCGGCAGTCAATGCGTTTAAAAAAACACTCACACATCCGCAACATTATGCTAATTAGCACTACAATGTATAATGCAGTTTTTGAAATGAATAATGGAATTCGAAAATCAATACAACTTCCGCAAAATGAAAGTGATTGCCACTTGATTTTACTGGTTGAAGGACATTTTGTCAAACATTTATTTACGAAAAAGTATGTGTTAGTCATCTAGACCAAGGTTCTCAACGTGGGCGTTTGAGGTTTTTAAGGGGGGCAGTAAAAGACCCAGAGAAAATTAGGGGGCGTTGAGATGGCACAGAGGGGCTTAGGCAGATTAACCAAATGTAGTCTAAAAAATAAAAAAAAAGACTTAAAAACACGCTGATTTTGCACTAACAAAAGAAAATTTTAATACCGTTTACCTTATGTTGATTGTATGTATTTTAATCATTTCTATATCACATGTACGAAAATTCACATATTTTGGTAGTTCGGGAAGTGGATGAAAAACTTAAAGATTACATTGCGTGAATGAGAGAGTGAGAGAATATTAACGTCGCACTGATTAGCAACACGAGGACTTTTGGCGACGGTCCGCGTAATTTTGAACCATGGTTAAGTGACGCGGACGACACCCGAGCTGGCACCCCTCTCCTAACTACCACACCAACGGGAGGACGTTTGAGCTCTCGACAGATTTTACGTGCATCGCTCCCCTACACAGCGGATCTTTAGTGGTACTAGTATCGAACTCATAACATGCTAGCCATGATCCGATGCCTAGACCACTCGGCCACAAAGATTACATTGCATTCAGACCTACATTAAATTGAATGATATAGTGCATTTTAATTTCTGTAGTGCACGTATTGTCTTTGTCTGTGAGCAGTAGGAAAAATGTTTCGTTCACTGCATTTCATTGCGTATATTATCCAAGAAATATAGATATGTTAATCAGGAATTTACGCGCGATTCTTTAAAGGCTGTAACTGTCAATTTATATTTACTTTGAAAGGATTGTTTATTTTATGAATTACTTCGTATCATCAAAACCCCTGCCTGTCTTTATAACAGGTAAGGTAAAACTTTTATTCCACTCTTTTAAATGAAGTAATTCAGTAGCGTTTCAATTCTAACACTATCCCATCTTTGACTAAAATATACGATATTACACATTTAAATATATCTATGGCAATAGCTATTTCAGATTAGCAAATAAAAAATTGGGGCTTTAGAAAAAAAATTAAAAAACATTCTATATATTAGTAATAAAATATTTTTTTAAATTTAACTCATGTTTTCACCATGTATTATGTATACTCGTATTTCTCTAGAGTGGGAGGGGGCGGTATAGAAATATTCAATAGAAAAGGGGGCGCCAATTCAAAATAGATTGGGAATCTATGATCTAGACGAAATTTTATAACCGCAAAATAGGAAGGGAAGTTAAGAAATCCAGGTGCTAGTTTGATATTCGAGTGCTACGCGCCAAGATGTTTATGTTCACCAAGCTGGTCAATAACATTACAATATGGTTCCTTGATATTTTCATGTAGTTGCCACGGGGATGAGGTACTAGTTGTTTTTTTTCGCGATAACCCTATTAATTTCAGACGATTTTGATTCGATTTCTTGAAAAATTTAATTTTCATTTGAATCATTCTTCAATCTACTGCTTGTCTTCTGTTGTATTTTAAGCTATTTTTCCAACCTGGATTTTTTTTTTTTTTAAAGAATATGAGGGCAGTGTTTTTAAGTAATGCGGCACAAATTGAGCATTTCTACTTGAGTTTACTTTTAAATAATGCATTTTTAAACTTTTCTTGTGTTCGATGAAATTCATTAAAGGAACTCTCAGTTTTTGGAATATTGCAAGTTACAGCAATTATTAATTGATATTCATTTTATATATATTATGTAACTATTTTATGTATAATATAATTATATAATACAATTACATGATTATTATATATTGCATAATGTAATTAGATATAATTATTACATTATATTGATATTAATTGATTGATATTGGTTATTTTCAATATATTCTTATTTGAAATATATTTCATAACAGTTCATTAAAATTATTTTCCTGACGATTTGTTACAGCTAGGCCGCCATCTTGGATTCCATATCACTCGACAACAAGCGCTGCTTGGCGCGCAGCACTCCGATATCAAATTAGTTCCGGGGAAACAAAATCACCTCGATACATCGGGGTCGTAGACCTAGAATTTATCCAAAATTTTGGAGGAGCAAAAATGGAAACAATTATTTTTAAGCAAAGTCAAAAATATTGGTCAATTTAGATTTTCAAAAAAATTATCAATTAAAATCAGTTTTGATTTTTTGAAGAAGGAATGTTTTGTCATTTTGTTGTATCAGAGAAATCCAAAGGACAACTCTAATAATGAAGAACAGAATTTGGATTAAACTGCTGCTAACAAACTCATCTTATATGATGTGAAAAAGAAAAATCAAAAGTTTTGGAAAAGTAATGTGATAAATAAACAGTACATCTACAAATCTCCTTTTCTCTACATCCAGAAATTCATATTTTTCCAGCTGATAAAATATTAGAGGTTGACTAACAAGTATATCAATTTTAGTCACAATCTATTTAGTTCCTAAGAGCTAAGTTAAGGAGCAATACATTTTACAAACATATGCAATAAGAGTAAATTCTACCTTTTCCATCCCATGCATAGATGCTTGTCTAAAATTGAAAAAAATTTCTTTTACAACCTGTTTAAACGTCCCCATACGGTAAACATAATGAAAAAATCTCATTTGCTGACATAAGATGCATTCTCTTCCTCAAATATGAGTGCATCTTATGCACCAGTAATCAAAATCACAAACTGAAATTTCGATCAAAAACGTTTAAATAAAAGCTGTCAAAGGATGAAAATTAATGAAATGCTCTGCTATATTATATGTGAGGTGTAAACTCATTTTTGGAATTTTATATTAACTCATTTGATAATATAGAAAAAACATTAAAAAAAAAAAGAACTCTGTTCTTATAAAAGACTTCAAGTGATTTTTCATTTACCTTTGGAGATTAATTTCAGGATTTTGATGAAGATTAGAAGAAACCTAACTATGTACCTAGATAAAATTTTGGATACAAAATTTACAAAATGAATACAGTACATTTTCCTGCAAATTCATAGAGAAAGAAAATGTCTTACAGTTTGTGCTGTCCGAAACAAACAAAAGGAAAGTTTTAAAGAATATACAAGGTGTATCACACACAAACGAGACTAAGTGTGTAACTTGAAAAAAAAGAGGGGAGTTAGCAACAACCGTTTTGGTGTGACATCCTTTCATACACCTCTGTCCCATGTGGCCAGTCTTCTCAAAACCGATCACGCCAATTGGGAGCACTGCACCATTGCGTGAACAGGTGCAACTGCATTCGGCTGGAATAATGTTGAATCTACATCAAGTTCCTTGTGAAACTTAAGAAATCAGCCCCAAAAACATTTCAGAATTAACTGAGGTTTATGGAGATGAAACTTTGTCTTGTGCACATGTGTTTGAATGGTATAAAAAGTTTTCAGGGGGAAGGGTCAGTGTGGAAGACTATGAATTTGCTGGTCCACGGTCAATGATTACAGACCAAAACGTCAAATTTTGTGATGCGAGTGGGTTCCCATTAACATCAGTGGTCAGATTGTTAATCAATACTATAACATTGAAGTACAAAAAAAAAAAGACTTCATAAAAAGTTAGGGAAAAAAGGCCAGAATCAGGGAGTGATGGATGGCTGTTGCACCAAGACAATGCACCCACTCACACAGCCCTATCTGTCGAGCAGTTTCAGACCAGCAAAAACATTATTGTAATGCAGCCTCCTCCTTATTCATCTGATTTGGACCCATGTGAATGTCTGTTTTTTATTTCCTACAGTTAAATCTTGCCCCCTAAAGAGAACCCATTTTATCCCAATTGAAGAGGTTCAGGCAAAAGATAAAGGGCCATCCAAAATCCTTGTTCCAGAACATTTACCAACAATGATAGCACTAAATGCAGATGTGTGTGAATGCTGAAGAGAACTACTTTGAAGGTGATACTGCCATGGAATGAACAGAACCAATTCTTTAAGTACAATGATTTACTGGACCAGTCTCGTTTTTTTATGTCACACCTCATACAGAGGTTCAAATTTATTTCATTACTAAATTATTCTAAAGAAAAATTCTTTCACTTTAACTGGATTTTTTAACAAGCAATTACTACAAAATCAAAGAGTAAAAATATGAACACCAAATCTAACAAAATTAAAGAAGGTTTTTCCAAAAAATTTATAATAAAGTTATTTACCAAACAAGCATTTAATCGAATAAAGCAAAGAATGTAATACTAGATTTATGTGAAAATACAAAAAGGAGAGTGAGTGAATATTAACGTCCCACTGTTCAGCTACACGAGGGCTTTTGGGGACGGTCCGCGTAATTTTGAACCATGGTCAAGTGATGCGGGCGATACCTGAGCTGGCACCCCCCTCTCCTAACTACCACACCAACGGGAATACGTTTGAGCTCTCAACAGATTTTACGTGCATCGCTCCCCTACAGGCGGGTCTTCAGTGGTACTGGGATCGAACTCATGACATGCTAGCCACGATTCGATGCCTAGACCACTTGGCTACCATGGCCACTACAAAAAGGAGAGAGATGAAATTTCACACAGATTCATTTTCTTTAATAAAATTAACCTAACCATTTTATGAAACAATAAATTTCAAACAAAGTTATCAACTGTAATGAACTGCAATGTTTAAAATACTTATTTTACTTTTCAAAATTATTGTAATTACACTTTCAAATATTCTATAAATATATGAAAAAGTATAATAAAATAAAATCAATTTAATTAAAAATTTGGAAATTTACAACCAAAACCAATTTTTGCTAAAAAAGTGATAATTTTTAAAAATAAAATATTACAAGTTCGTTAATAAAATTTCAGTGATAAAGTTGGCTTTCTAAAATTAAAACAAAACTGAAATAACTTCACTATTGAAATTATGCAAAAATTTCATTTTGAAGTCATATGCCAAGAAATATATTAAAATCTATACATACATTAGGCAATTTCAATTGCTAATTCAACCAATATAGCTAATAAATTTGATCCTCCCCTAATTACTATTCATATATAGAAGTACGAGAGGATTGACTCGTTTAAAGATTGAAATTTTGTTTTAAATGTATTTTTACATCATATACATAAAAACTCTTAAGTGCTAAAATCATAAGTTTAATTCACAACTTTGGCAGCCAGAGAAAAATTATGTTCATAATTTTGTCACGAAATATCCCCACAAATAATTTTTCTGTACTGAACCTATCCAATATGAGAGTGCTAAGTTAGCAGTAAATAAAGGTGCAACTAAAACAGGATCCAAACTCTTACCTAATTCAGCATGTGCATATGATTGAAAAACATACTATTACTTACTATATGAATGAAAAACCATTACTAAACTGCAATTCTGTTTTAAATTTCTAAAATGATTTTAAATTTTAGTTAAATATGTATTAATTTAAGGTGACCTATAAAAGTACAATTTCAATTTAATTTTGACAGCTAGATTACTACAAATATAGTACTAAGAAAACAGGGGGAGGGGATTCCACGGAATTGACAAAGATCTATTTAACTCAAAAATATTTCAGTTTAAACCTTAATCTGGAAAAATTCAACTAACTGTAATTTTTAAAAGCTAGTAAATAAAAGAAACTCAAATTTTAATGAGTATCAACTCCTTTCAGTAAAACAGGAAGTTTTTACTAAATTTAAAAACTTCAAATCACCCTAGCAAAATTCATTAACTGTCGATATTTTCCATAAATATGGTTTTTTATTCTTTTATTTCTTCTTTTTTCAGTCTTATTTTTTATATATTACATTTAGATGATATATTTGTAATATAATATGGTACTTATGTATTATACCATCAACCAATTTTGTTAAATCAAAAGACTTTGCTAATTGAAAGACTGCTGTCATTGTGTTCGAATATGTGTCCATTATTGATTGCCTATCGCAGCCTTTGGCAACATCTTGTAATTTGTAATTTTTCTGTAAATCTCAATAAGATATTAAGAAAAACATGAATCTCAATAAATGACTCATTTATCAATATTTACTTCTGGCAACTACCCGAATTTCAAGTATATTTAATTTAAAGTTTAATGAAATGTCAAACATTTTAATTTAAAAATATTTAAGAATGCTTTATTAAATCAGTTAATAAATGATAAATTGTGGAAATTATGTCAAGAAAGCGAGAGTTATATTAATGTTGTATGTTAAAGCAACACAAGGCTATAGACAACGGACCTCACAATATTTATCCTTGGTCAAGCGGCAAAGGAAAATTTTTCACAAGCAAGGATTCAGGTAGTAATAAAATACCACATACAAGTGATGACTTTTCCCCCATAGTGAATAATTTATTCCAGATCCTATATTTCAATATAACATTGAATAGAAAGTTTTTTTTTAACTTTCTAGAGAGCAACAAACAATTGACTTAAAATTTAGAACAACAAGTAAAATAGACAAACACAGTAGGAAAACCCTCAATAATGAAACTACTACACTATGCCATTTCATGTCATATATCAAACAAAAGTTTTTGTTTAGCTGATTCATGTTATTTTCATAATTATATTACATTAAACACATTATTCATTACAAAAGAATTCTCAGAATTTTTCTAATTTTAGTTCATTTATTTGGAAGGGGGGGGGGGAATAGCTTCAAAAATAATTAATATACACAACATAATAAAAAAGTTAATATGTTAAGAATGATTCATGGTTACATTTATGAAAAGGAAAAAATATACTCATTGCACATAACTTTAATTTACTTTTACTTACATGTATGCTACTTCGAAATATATAACAAAAGAATCATTTTAAAATATTGAAAGACTACTTTTTGTTAAGGTCAATGAAAACCAGTCAATTTTTTTAAGTGCCAATTACAAATAAAAGATTAAAGTATTTCTCATTTTATTAATAGTTGGTCAGAATTAATATTACTTAAGGTTATTCAAAGACAAATTCATTACCCCATGTGGTAAATCCTTCAGACAATTACATTTAATAAAAATTGACTTTTTTAAGAAATAAATTTTTCAACTATACAAATGTATCCTTATTTATTAGAAAAGGAGAAAATGTTACATCCTACATTTAAAATTAAGAAATATTACATTTTATGATATTTTTAAGGAATAAAATAAAGACCAGTTGAAAGATTTCATTTATCAAATGTCAGTTTTCATTCATTTTGCATAGTCTCGATTTAATATGTAAAAACTATAAATATATACATAATACACATTTGCAAAATTTAATACTTTAATAGCTACATATTTTCTAAAAATTATATTTTATATATTTGAAAAATTGATATTTATAAGATAGCTTCAACAAAAAATATTAATACTACACTAGCTTTTTAAATATTTAATAATTTTACACGTTTGAAGATACACAAGACCTTGTAGCTTTAAATGCGATAGTTTTATTTTATCTTATACTTAAACTTTTTTTAAACTAATACACTGAAACTCATTTAAAAGTTAACAATTTAACATAAAACTGACAGATTTAATACTGACAAATAAAACAAGACATTTTGAAATCTACTTTTATAATCCGAATTTCTAAAAGTAACTTTTAGGATTCATAAAAATTATAATTTTAATAATTTCTGTTTTTATGAGAATGTATAAATGAATTGCATATACTATAAATGTTTGAAATAAGATTAATCACTATGAAAACAAATTATTACACATTAAACAGTATTTTTATATAGTAAAAAATACATGTAGAAATTCTACAATCTAAATGTTCTATTTTAAATAAATTCCCTCCCCCCATGGTTTTCATTTCTAACTTCTTAAAATAAGGAACTTAAAAGCAACAAAATTTAATACGTTGCAAATATTTTCTATGAATTTAGATGTAAACAAAACACTAAACGTTACATGCTGTGTCTAATTAAATTTCACTATAATTTAAAGTTTTTCACCATCCTAAATTAATTCCATACTTGCGAAAATTATGCTCAAATTTCCATTACGTCAAACGGCTTTCTAAGTTGACAAGTAAAATGAAACGATAAATCCAAAAAAATTTTTTTACTATAAAAAAAATGTTTTCGAAAGAAAAATTCAAATAATTTTATTTTATAAAATATATTCTTTATCCAATTTATAGCTTACCTAAGAAAAAAGTGACTCGACGAAAAGATAAAATAACAAAGTATTACAAAAAGACGATTCATAATTATGTCCGTCATTTGATTTTTTTGCACATTAAATTAAGTCGCTATGTAAGAAGTTTTTCAAGAATTAATATTCACAGACAAATTTAATGAGTCTTACCTTCATTGGAAAATAAACTCCACAATTTGGCTAAAAGAATACCCATAATGAAAATGTTTAGCAATAGTTTATATTGTTCTAATTTTTATTTAAAATGTCATGAATAAGCTTCCATCTGTTACAAAACACATCTCCAAAAATGCAATGATTATAAACTTCAGGACAACATGCACGACGCAAACTCACATTCTACCTCCATTCTACAATAAAATAATCTTATAAAAAGAGAGTTTCTCATAGTCGATTTCGACCGATAAAAGATGGCGCTTCTTAACTATAAAAAAAATATTGAACTTATGTAGTTTTTACCTTAAGAAAATATTTAGGCAGTATTGAATATTTGAAAATTACTTTATGTTGATAAAAGTTTATTTGAAAAACCTTTCTAGAAAAATGATCATTCAAGAACAATTTTCGAAATAATGTATCATACAATAATTTTTCTCGGAATAAAAAACTGCAGTTATCCATTTTTTTAATATTTTAGAAAAATTTAAATTCATTTCTATTTGCATTTTTTTCATTAAATTTTGCAGTTATTTTCAAAATTGTGAAATTGAAACAGAATGTATTGTATTTCATAAAATTATTCGTAACTGTGACTACTAAAAAACAACGTAGTTGATTGTAAATAATCCCAATGTGGCTGAGTTATTACAAGTGATGAAATACATATTTTCGCATGAAACTAAACTCAAAGAATACATTGAAAGGGTATAATAGCTTTCGCTGTACAGTCTTTGTGGTTCAACTAAACATTTGTAACTTTTTTTTTACTGGGCGAAAAGAACATAGTAATTTATTGTCCCCCCCCCCCCATAAAATGTATTCAATAAATCGAGCAGAAATAGACAGGAGCGTTCACATTACAAGAACCGTTGAAAAATTTTAAAAATGACTTTTTAACTAGCCATGTACTTTCCCCGCTTATTTTCTTTGATTTAAAAAGTTAGTGCCTTTAAAAAATTTTGTTCTTTCGTTACTTCATTTATGCAAAGAATATTGGTTTCGTACTCATATTCGTCAAAATAAATGAATAAATTACTTTGCATTCTGATCACATAAAATGACCCATTATTTTATGTATTTATATCTATTTTTGGTTTTTGCAAATTTAATGAGTTATCAACTGTAAATTTCTGAAATACTTTCAGTTTTTGTTTCTGGTCAGGTGCGCAAGCATCTTATACATACACTTCAGTAGTATTTACTAACTAAATTTTAATGAGTTACTGAAAAAAATGTATATTATTACGTGAATAAGTTAAAGTTTATTTTTGCAGAAACATTGTGCAATACATACTTGGACATGTCCTTTTTTTATGATGCAAGCATCACCTTTTAAATTTGTTACCAATCCCATAATATTATAATTTTATCCCAAGTATCTAACTTTTGGAAAAAAAAAATTCTGTTATCTGCTTTTAGTTAAATATGAGATAACCTTTTATTTTATGCACAGTGTACTTCCAAAACAGAGTTGTCTACTAATTTAAAATGTTGATTTAATGTATTTGATATGTTTTTCTATCTTATCTTTTCATCTTTAAAAACAATTAATCTGCTCACATTATGTTCTTTTTTAATGGTATTTATTAATAAATTTATGGAATATTAAATATACCATTATTTGAAGTTAAGAATGTCTCAAAAAGGTTTGTAAAAGTTAGATCCACTAAGTTTAATAAATCTATCCAGCTCAATGTGTTTTGAAAAACTAACATTGTTACCATCATAAATATTTTTATGGTACATATCAGTTAATCTCCTTTTCTAAAAGATTTATGCATTTACTTTTCAAAGTTTTTGTAATATTAATTATTTCACTGTGGGGTACATTGTTACTAATTAGCATTAAAAGTAACAGACAAGTTCCAGTAATTTACCATAAAACATAACAAATCAAACAATATTGTTTGATTTGCTGAAATTCAAATAATCCTATTTAAAGCAAAGTAAGTTGCAAAATAATTAATTTTAGAAAAAAGTTATATAAATGCTAAGTTCTTTGCACACTTCATGGACTCTAATATTTTCTATTTTTTTAGTACCTTTTTCTTTCCAAATGTGATTTTCAACCAAATAATTAAATGAAGGCATATGTGTTTGGATTATAAATAAACATAAGTAGATGAAAATTTTATTTATTTAAAAAAATGTGATGTACAAGTATTTAATTTTTTTTTACTAGTTTTATATTGGTTAAATTTTTCTTTTTTATCTATAGTCATTGAAAATTTGGCTGCTTTTCCATTTCAAGAGTGACATTGTGTAAATGTTTTAATGAGTGAGCACTCACCAGCACCTACATCAACAAGAAGTGTTTATGGATTTGTTCTTTACATAACAAACTATACATTACTTCTAATCTACTTAATATGGGCTTACATTCCAACACCTTGGTTACATGCATTAGGCCTCACTTACTGGCCTCAAAAGTACTGGGCAGTTGCAATTCCAGTCTACATTTGTTGCTGCATTTTGATCTTTGCTTTGCTTTTATATCCTGGTATAAATTAATGATGACTCCTGATTTATCATCTATTCAAACAATTACAGATGAGCATGCAAGAACACCCAAGCCAGCCATAAGAGGTAGCATACCACCAATTTGTGATATACCTATTTCGGAGGTTTGCCATAAGCTCTATTTGAAGAGAAAATTTAAGAATGAATAAAGTAACACACTGCTAGTGTTATTCTAATATTATGTTTGCTGTTTTAAAAAGTACATTTTGTGTAAAATGTGTCACATTATTTAAAAATATTAAGGCAAAAGCTTTTATTATTTGATCATTAAAAATAATCTTTCTCACTTCTTTATATCTCTACTGAAAGATTAGAATATGTGTGTGTGTAGATTCTATTTATTTTGACTGTAATGTGTTTGGCTTCATATGTACTTGGATTTGTTAAACTGTTTATATATATTTTTATTTTTGTGTTAACTTAAAAATTAATATAATATTAGATGTACATATGTATAAGCAAATGTTGTGAAAGTATCTAAGAGAAATTAAATTTATGATAAAAAATTATATGGGATATTACGTTTATGTTTCAAATGCATTATAACTTATTTGTGTAAAATTATTTTTTGAAGAAATAAATATCAATAGAAAATGATGTTAAAAATAATAGTGTTCACTCTACATTATTTTGTTTTCTGGGAAGTTAGTTTTTTCAGTTAAAGGGTAGTATAGCCCTTGGCGATGTCAATTTCTTTTGGCGACCAAAATCGATTGCCAAGCTACTTCACTTAGCGAAAAATGTTCGAAAGCCACGATGAATTCGTTATCTCACCATAATATCTATATAAAAATTGCCAAATCCAAAGGCCTATACTACACTTTAACCGATGTTGCCAGTTGCTGCATTGTTATTATTCTTTTTATTAACATTTTATTATGTTCCCTTTTGCACTGAAACAGTTTTCTACTATTGGCTACATATTGTAGTATTTAGTGGCATCTTTAAGTTTCATGAAATTGGTCAACTGTATAATATAGAAATACTGGTTTTTTTCCAATGATGTTGAGTTATCATGGGAAATATTGGGCAAACTTAAGGTAAAAAATTATTTTTCTTTGAATACTACAATTTTTTTTAACTGTAGAAAACATGTAAAACAGACCATTCGCATTTTTTCATAAAATTAAATGTATGAGGAAACTATATATTGTACAAAAAATACAAATTAGTATTGTACAAAAATAAATGTGCCCACCATGTAGACGAGATTTAAGAGAGGTGGTTTTCGCACGTTTCCTGAAAAGGAGGCTAACTTGGCTTTGAAATACCCTCGAAATAGCTTTTGACATGCACCAATTTTATTTATCTAAGTTACATTTGCCCTTCATCCCTACAAACACCACACAAAAACATCCAAAATGAGAAACATCATGAAAAAAAGTATGTGAAATTATTTAGATGCACATTGCATTGGTGAAACGAATAACAAAATGGGCGACATCAAAGAATTTGTGGGTAATTGGGTACTTAAAATGACAATGCAAAGAAAAATATATTATTTTCTTAAAACTTAATAAGTTTTCTGTTTCATTGACTTTCATTAAATCCATGCAAAGGTGCATATCTTTGTAAATAAACTATGCTCTTATAAACTTAATTTTGTTGAATATATATATATTACAATCTCCTTTACCAAGTAAAAATATTTCACTCCCCTCAGTTTCGTGTTAATTGATTTTCACTGTATATCTGTATAATATTTTATTTTCTATCAAATAAGAATTTTCAGCTTGGAATGGTGTGATTAATATAATTCTGTTCATTGGTAAATTTCATTAATCGTGCAAATGGTCTCGGATGATTGTTTAAATATATTTAACAATACTGCTGTGTGAAATACTACAAGACTTGATGCTGATTTCTCAGCATTGTCAACTAATTCTTTCACATGATTCTTTCTTGGAAAATAATAATAAAAAAAAACTGATGCTTATTATATATAAACCCTAAAAAATTTTCATTTTTGTGGCATTTTGCATGAACAGATGTGTCGCATAAGAAATTACGAATCATAAATTGGAGATATTTCTCTAACTGGGTAAGAGAGAAGTTATCTATTTCTGGTCAGTTTTAGCGTGTGGGCAAGATAGATCCCTCAGCATTTAGCATGGACTGATGAGAAAATTTTTTATTAAATTTTAATTTTATTCTTAGTTAAATAAAATTTGATTTTTAAGTGAGATATATAATTTTAACACATTGCTTGTTTTCGCATTAATAATAAAATGCATAAAATCTTGAATACAACCTGATTATTGAAATCTTATGTCTGATATAGGAAGGGGTTATATTTGGGAAATACTTTGTTCTTGTTTTTAAAATTGACATCAAATTTGTTAGCAATTAATTATATTAGTTTTATCCATATACTAATGGTATTACATATATAGAAATGTTCATAAATATGTAATTTGGATAATTATAGACAAATATTTTTGTTTCAACAAAATTTTAAAGGAACGAATTATTTATTTGCCTATAGAAATAATGTTCACTCAGTGCTTTGCTTTCGAGGAACCAGTTAACCCGATAAAGTGAGGCATATTCCTTCGTATAAGTAGTGGTCGCGAAATCGTGGCCGGCATTATTGAGTCGCAGGTTCGAAACATTAGGCTACTGAAAACTCACTGTGTAGAAAACTGTTGCACGTATAATCTGTGGAAGCTTGAAGTCCTACCGTTGGCGGTGGTGTGGAAGTTTGGGGGAGTGAAGGACAGAGCTTAGATGTCGTCCTCGTCACTCGACTGGTCCAAAACTGCAAGACCCGTCCCCTACAGCCTCGTGTTTCTTCAAAGTGCGATTTAAAATAGAATCTTATTTGTATATATATGACAAATTTTTACACAAAAGGTCTTGTGATACCACCGTGGGTGGTCATCCAACCCCTAGACTTGAAAGTGTTGAATGGACGTCTGATTGATTTTAATTTACGTTGCATTTCTTTAACAATTCGAGATATAATGACGGTCTTCTTGAGGTCTCCCGATTTTCTTAGTTGGAGGGTAAGGTGGGGTATGAAATCCATTAAGTGACCAACCATTAGCATTTTTTCTCATTAGTCCATGCTAAATGCTGAGGGATCTATCTTGCCCACACCGCTAAAACTGACCAGAAATAGATAACTTCTCTCTACCCAATTAGTGAAATATCTCCAATTTATGATTCGTAATTTCTTATGCGACACATCTGTTCATGCAAAATGCCTCAAAAATGAAAAATTTTTAGTGGACCTTGTATACGAATTAAATGGGGTTTTTTAACGTCATTGCTGTTTTAATACAAAGTTCATTACGAAAACTAAAATAATTAGTAATTACCCTAACAACATAGAACACATACAAAACAATGATTGTTGTTCACATTTTTTTTTTTTTTATGACTGAGAGACAAATGATGAAAAGCCTGGTTAAATAACGAGTTAGAGTCAAGCCAGCATCTCTTCAACATCTGATGGATCAAATAAAACACTACGGATATATTTTTTTAAAATTTCTCTTCATGACTGCAAACTATTATTGTATAGCAAATTTTCTAATTCTTTAATATTTAACTTGAATATTTTGTTATCTTTAAAAATATGTAAGTTTTTTCAATTTTTTTTAGATGAAAAGGCATAGGATTTAAGACTAAACCTATCGGCATTGATTATAAATCTTATTTCTACCGATCGCTGTCAAAAATGACCGCTTTTTAAATAAACTCTATATTCTTTTCTGGTTGATTATAAATAATTCAAAATTTATCATGGGTGATAAAACTTAAAATAATTGTCGTGTAATAATTAAAAAAATATTATTTTTGTGAATTTTAGCATTCACATTTTTATAAGAACAGAAATTGAAAAATTATCTCTTACTTCAGTAATTTACATATATATATATCGTTATTTAAATTAAAATGAAATCTATTTGTCCTTCCAATTTTTACATTTTGTCAAAAGTACACTCCTTAATTTCTCTTCGTAATATTTTGTTTCGCATGCCCCGTTGGTCTTTATGCAAGTATTTCTCTAAAAATAGTATGAAACGTGATCTTTTTCACGTTCAGAGCCTTGTATTTTTCGTTTAACAGTTCCATCAATTGAAGTTTCAATATTTTGATCATTCTTTTTCGCTTCACATTCGTTTACCATATTAACTTGATAGCTATCAGTTTCAAATATATTGCAATAATTAAAACGAATTATAAATAATTACATTAACACTGATTCATCACATTAAAGCTGATGGCAAACAACCTGCACTGCTTAACCACCATGTCCGAAGTTTCATTAATTTCAAGTCCCTTTTTGTGGATTTCTCAAATGTGTTCCAGTTAATCTCTTTCAGCTACTTACTCCTGAATTTCTAGAAAAGTCAGACACACACACACAAATTTGAAAATTATCAAGAAATTAAATTGCCGAATTCTTTCTGACGTTTTAATCAACTCCTTTTTGCTTGCAGCTAAGACAAATTTCTCCACACACAGCTCTTTCTCTTCTAAATATTATTTCAGCAAACTTTAAGGTTGTAACACTGGGCTATCCGCGAGTTCTATACTCTCGAATATGTGTTTTTCCCCCCGTCCAGCCAAAATAGCCTTTTGAGCTAGAACGACTCACCTCCAAAAATGAACGTCACAACCAAATGGTATATAAATAGTCAGGAATGTAAGAACAGCAGATTTTTGTGGGCAATTTTGCCACATTAGTGTATCCTTGAATAATAGTTGTGTAGCTGCTATAAGAACTCAGAGTATTTCTCTTTGACATGTTTCAGAGGTTGCATGCCATTTAAGATTAAGTAATCATTATTTCTTACCATTTAGTTTGTCTTGCCCGCATATCGCATACTCGGTTCTAACGTTTAAATAAATGAAAATAAGTTATTGCGTATATCTGTTGGCAATCATTTCGTGTCTGATTTAATGGCCTTCTCAATTTATGCTGCGTTTGGATTCCCCGGAATCCAACAGTCAGCAAGGTTCTCACCTCAAACAGCAAGAGGAGGAGGTACCACGACATCTTCTCCTTCATTATCGCAGATATCTCCAAAATAAAACGTCAAAGGTGATTATGCTTTCTTGCCCGAGTGGCTCAAGCCCCTTCTACAGTTAATACCCTCCTCGATTTCTCCTCTTTAAATTGCGATATGTGGAAATTGTGGCACTCATTCATTCGATTGCTTTGAGGCAATCAAAAGTTGTACAGTTGTGATGTTAAACGGAGGTTAACATCTCAACGTGTTCGATTGGATTAAGATCAAGGGGCATGGCAGGCCACTCCAATCGTTGAATATCCTACGCTTGGAAATATTCGTCCACCAACTCAGCTCTGTGTGGATGTGCGTTATCGTCCATAAAGATGAAATTTAGTTTATATGATCCGTGGAAAAGTCTGACATAGCGTGCAAGGAATTCATTTATGTATTGCTGACCTGTTATAGTACCTCTATCGAACAAATGAAGGTCGATATGGCCGTTTGCCATGATGCCTAACCAGACCATCAAACCATCTCGAGCATAGCGGTCCTTTTCGACAATGTTAGAGAGGCGATATCGACTTCCGGGTGCTCTCCAGATAAAAACACGCCTTGAGTCACTAAATCACGACTCATCATTGAAAAGAACCCGCTCACAATCATCCTTTGTACAAGACAGATGTTCTCGGCACCATACTAAACGGTCTTTTTCGTGGTTCACAGTCATAGGTATGCAGACTAAAGGGTGCCTGACATACAGGTTACCTGCGTTAAGTCTCTGGTCGATTGTTATCCGTGAAATGGATGTTCCAGTAGTATTATACTGGTTGCGAGACAGTGATAGCTATCAAAGACTTATCTCTTTTGGATGGAAGTCTCAAATAACGGTTTTGAGCCAGAATTGTTGCTCTTTTGCAACCTTGACCAGGTTGGTGGACCACTGTTCCTGTCTTTGTGAATTGTTTCCCGAGAAAGTAATTAGTTTGAAAACCCGAGGTCCCTACTGTGTAGGTAGCCTGTGATTGGCCCTCCTCGAGTCTTCCAGCTATTTGCCATCTTGTGGCATCGTCTACATCAGGGATATTCAACCTTTTCTTTCTCCAGGCTACATACAAATGACATGTATTTCATGCAGGACCGCAACATAAGTATAATGAGAAAAAAACATTATAAGACCAAAGCAAAATTGATCAAAATGTTAAAACTCCTTTTTGATTTTAATTTTAATATTATATTGATCTTTCTATCAAACACACACAAAAATATTTACATTATGCATTTTTTACTGAGTTATGGGGTAGTTTCAATTTCCTTTCAACCATGACCAAGCCTTTTGTTCACATTCTACTACTAAAACAAGCAAATTGATAGAAAAATTGAAATAATTTATTGCTTGATTGATAAAATTTCCCATCAAATTGTAGTACATTGTTCTTAAATATTTGACATTCTCAGTGCAATGGGCCATGACCGGGCCGCTCGGTAAAAGCCAGTGGGTGACATGCGGCTCGTGGGCTGCAGGTTGAGTATCACTGGTTTAGATGATGATAAATGGCCATATTACAATGGGTAAACAAATAATTTCAAAAAACAATGAATGGGCTAAGCTACGATGTTTAAAAATGTCTTTACGTCACAAGCTTCATCGAGCAACCTCTGCATAAAGTTGATCACAGTGCCACTGCCTTACGACGTCACAGGTCACTGTATGGTGGAGGTGCCCACGAAGAGCTTAGCTATCATCTGATACCTTTTTTGTGAAAAGAGATGTTATGCTATTCTTTTTTTTTAAAAAAAACGTTCCTCCCTTTAATTGTTTTCACCAGTGTACATAAACTATCTTGGTTAAGTAATTATGAGAACTTAAACTCAAAACGTAAGCAAATAGTAATTAATAACGAATGTATTGAAATTAATAACCACTTAACACTGAAAGAATTGTGTTGAAAAATATTTTTAATTAATAAAATTTAAGAATGAAAAAATGTTTTAAAATGAAACCGAAACTAAATTTTAAATTCAAAAAACTTCAAATATCACAAGAACTAATTGGTTATCAGATCTGAAGTTTGGGGAGAAGCTTTCCAATTTTACAGGCCACAGGAAAAATGTTACAGTTTTTGCTATTTTTAGAGTATTGTGTAGCTTTAAATTTCTTTCTATTTTCTTTTTGGACTTTATTGAAATATTTGAGTCCAGGTACCAACATTAAAAGGATTCATTCTATGGGAAATTTCTGTTATTATGAAAAAATGAAAATAGCTCTAAGTAATTTAAGAATGTAAAATTTCTATATAATATAATATTGATTTCCTTAAAAAAATCACACAATACACCATCATTTCCACACTCATTGCCTTTTCCATCTTTTTATCATAACAAAAGATTTTGATCAATTCAATATTTTTTTCCAATGAGGCTGCACATTGGTACTTAACCTTTGCAGACCTAGTACATTTCCCAGGAGCTGGTATCACTTTTTATCGCGGCACAATATGGGCGATACCAATTACCACAAGTAATTTTGACGCCCAGTTTCCTCCCCAGAGGGAGGCACCTGAGCTATTGACGATGCGAACTTGCACTAGGATTAGATCAATTAAATATAAAGATATAGTAAATTTATTTTACACGGTCTTTTAAAATTCAGTTTTAAAGCAACACTATTGTTTTCCTTTTCGATTAATTTATTCTAACATGGTTTGGGGTTGTTGATTGTTTCTGATAAAGGAGAACAAAATTAGAGTATTCACTACTAATAATTCAGCTTTTGAGGTGAGTTTTGTACAAATTTAACGAATAATTTTTGAAATATTGATTAAAAAGTGGACTAAAACTTAAAATTGTCACATCGTATGGACATTTCTTTAGTTTGGTACTTAAAATTATATAAAAAATTTGCAAAACCAAAGCAGTTATATAAATAAAAGTAAAGATCTCAATAATTTCTAAAGGCAGTTGAGTTTCTAAAAACGTTATTGCTAGGTGAGAACTTTTATTGAACTTCAACATAGCAGGTATGATATATAGTTCTACATTGAATAATTGATTTCTACTTTTCTTAGTATTAACAAATGCATTATATTTTAAGTAGCAGTGAATAATTTAATATTATTTCACATATTATTAATTTATTGTCCTATGTTGAAGCAAAGTGTATGAGTTGCTCATTCTATCTAATTATTCAGTGAAACCACATATATAGATATAAATTAAAGATACATGATAAATGTATGCAATTTTTACAATGCGTTCTTAATTTCCTATTACATGGTTTAAAAGTCTTTTTTTTTATTATACAAATGTAGTATTTATTTTGCTGAGTTTTACTTGTTGTTTCATGAAACATATCAATTGTATAAAATTAAAGTTGGGGGCATAAGTAACTTAATTATACAGTATAAGGAAAGAATAAAAAAAAAATTCTTACGTTACAATTCAAATGAGTCTGACTAGTTGACTGTAGGGAAAAAAAGATGGAATTTTCGGCACTTTCTTTGAAAGATTTTTTTATTTTTCTTAGTTTCGGATTTAAAAGCACCACTAAGGTTTGATCTCTTATTTACTCTCATATTTTCAATAGTTCGCCACGAGAAAAATAACGTAATCCAGTGCTCAAACTTTCAATATTTGCGACCCAATATTCCATCATAATTTTCATCACACTCTTCCCCCCATACAAAAAAAATTATTGAATTTAATAATACTGTACTTTAAAGAAAAAGATACAATACGACTTTATCCTCCTAAGTGCCATCGGAGGATATAAACGTCTCTCTCATCCAAAGCGTTAATTTCCCCGGACGTATATATACGTCTTACCAAAGTACGATCTTTCTGTGCACTGCATCCATAAAATTATTCCGAAGGTTTTGGATAGCAATAAAAGGACATTGACAGGGTTTGCGAAGGATTTTCTTATTTCAGGGGATTTGCTTAGGTATTCCTTTTCTTCCCTCCCTCCAATGCATCACATACGCGGGCCTACTTGGAAAAAGGTGGTACAGTAGAAGTCCATTAGTCCGGCATCAAACAGTCCGGAATGCCCGATAGTCCGACATCGCTCCGGAAAATTGTAAAAATTTTGGTTTTCTCCAAAAGTGTGTCTTTAAAGCAAATAAAAACGCCCGAAAGCTATTCGGAAGTTTTCGGGGTAGTTCGGGATCATCCGGAAGCGCTCGGTATTGTTCGGAAACAATTAGCGGCCGGCTAGTCTCAGTTGTCACAACAAGTTCAGGTGCAGTGCAGCTCTGTTAATCAATCACGAAGCGTCTCCGCCATTTTTTTGTGCGTTGTTATTTTGTGTCCTTTCACATCTCAGTAAACGTACTTTTGAAACTGTTTATAAAAGAAGTGATTTTCGTTCTAACTCTACAGTGACCATGTTTTCAAAACCTAAGCCTTCGAGTTCAAAAGGAGAGAAACGAAAACACGTAACACTGACTCTCAATCAGAAACTAGAAATCATCAAACGGCTAGAAAAAGGCGAGAATAGAAATTTTTTAATGAATGAGTTTAATATTCGCTCATCAACTATTTATGACATTAAAAAACAAAAAGATGAACTAATGAAGTTTGCTTCTCAATCGGTAACAACTGAAAAATTGGCTTCTAGACAAACATTAAAAAAACCAAAACTGGAACAGGTAGATAGTGTATTGTTCAAATGGTTTAGTGCAGTACGTTCTGAAGGAAAGCCGGTAACAGAGCCAATGATTGTTGAAAAGGCAAAGAAATTCGGCCAAGATTTAGGAGTTGCTGAAAGTGAATGTAATTATTCTGATAGTTGCCTCAGAAACTTTAAGTTTCGGCTTGGAATTCGAATATTTGATGTAACTGGAGAAACACTTTCAGCAAACCAAAACTCTTCAGAAAAATACAAAGACGAGTTTGAGAAAATCGTGGCTGATAATGATTTAACACCTGAACAGATTTACAATGCTGATGAAAAAGGGCTATTGTGGCGATGTTTACCAACATCTACACTAGCTGGGGGAGGAGAAAAAGCAGCCAAGGGTTTTAAAAAAAACAAAGACAGATTAACCATTTTGCTATGTGCTAATGCATCTGGAAACCACAAAGTGACCCCTTTTGTGATAGGTAAATCTACAAAACCCAGGGCTTTTAAGAATGTTACACACTTGCCTGTCCAATACGATGCTCAATCAAATGCGTGGATGACTGCCGCCCTCTTTAAAGACTGGTTTTTTTCACCACTTTGTGCCTGAGGTTAAGGAATCCTTCAAAAGCCTTGGTCTACCAGAAGATACTAAAGCCATCCTTCTTTTGGACAATTGCAAAGCCCACCCGCCAGTAGATGAGTTAGTTTCTGGAAATATTGTTGCTACTTTGTTCACACCTAACGTAACATCTTTGATTCAACCCATGGACCAAGTGGTTATTCAAAATTTTAAATGTTTTTATAGAAGGTCTTTTATTCAAGGCCTGTTAAATGCCGACTGTGACGTGACTGATTTTCAAAAAAGTTTACAGTAAAAGATGCCGTCTATGCTATTGCACTGTCTTGGAACCCGGTAAAAAATACAACACTCCAAAAATGCTGGAGAAAACTTTGGCCAGCTGTAAACCCTGCATCTGACCTAATTCTACAGACTGATGAGGAAGAAAACCATCAAGACGCTCTGACCAAAGTTTTGGATGTCGTTAGAGAAGTGCTGACAATCCCTTGAAAAACCTGCCTGAAGATGAGGTAGAGGAGTGGCTTCTAATCTACGAGAATGAGCCTGTTGAACAAGAACTAACCGATGAGGACATTATCAACATTGTAGTAAACCCTCAGCCTACTCAAAATCTTGAAGAAAGTGACTCAGATGCCGAAACGGAAGAAAAGGAAAAAATCAGCTGGGCAGAAGCTGCAGAATCACTAAATAAGTTTATCTCTTTTGCTGAGGCTAGTACTAGCTACAGTGCTTCAGAAATTATTGATTTCCATATCATTAAAAATAAATTTTATACTAAACGCCAAAAGAGAGTCAAGAAAACAAAAAGACATTCGTGACTTTTTTAAATCTAAGTGAAATATGTTTTACAGTACGTGTACATACATTATATGAAATGTAAAATAAACTTTGTTGTATGTATTTGCATACTGTATTTGTAGTTTAATTAATAACCTAATTGTTCTTATAATTACCGCCCGATAGACCGGAATTTTCGGTAGTCCAGCACCAAGCCGGTCCCGAACGTGCCGGATTATCGGACTTCTACTGTATTAGGAAGCGAATCGCTTAATTTTTAATCGATGGTAAAGGGATAAATTATAAACCATAAAATAAATTATAGTTTTAAAAAAAACTGAAAAACGCGCTTTTATACCGAATCGAACTAAAAAGTAAAAAAATAATTCTTAATATAAGAATGCATCACATACGCGGCCTACTTGGAAAAAGGTGGTATTAGGAAGCGAATCGCTTAATTTTTAATCGATGGTAAAGGGATAAATTATAAACCATAAAATAAATTATAGTTTTAAAAAAAACTGAAAAACGCGCTTTTATACCGAATCGAACTAAAAAGTAAAAAAATAATTCTTAATATAAGAATAAAATGATTAACGAGAAAATTAATGTCATTGGGGTAAAAGCGTGGGGTGTTGTTCTATAAATATTCAGTTCTTATAATTTCTATAACTTCCATCCCGAGTTAGTGTAAAAATGCAGTACAAAGCACCCCACGCTTTTACCCCCAATGACATTAATTTTCTCGTTAATCATTTTATTCTTGTATTAAGAATTATTTTTTTACTTTTTAGTTCGATTCGGTATAAAAGCGTGTTTTTTAGTTTTTTTTAAAACTATAATTTATTTTTAATTTTTTAGTTCGAACTACAATAAAAGCGTGCTTTTTAGTTTTTTAAGCGATCATTTATTCATTGTTGAATTTATCCTTGAGTTTGATATTTGAAGCTGGAATTACGTGACTGTGGAATTAGTCTTGCTCTTCAATGGATATTAATTAACGGGTCTGAAGTGTATTTATTCTCTCCGTTTGGGGCCTCGGATGAGTCCCGTATCGTTATATTAATATCCGTCTCTATAGAACAGGTCAAACAAATAAAAGTGTGTTAAGAAGAAAAAGTTCGAATTAAAAAAACTTTAATGTACCATGTTTTTATAACTGACTAAAAAGTATAAAAAATTCCTCCTTTTCTTTTTCTTTTTTCACATTTTCATGCATTGTCATCCACTTCTGAGCTATGGTCCAAATTTCAAGTCTCTAGCTCATCCGAAAGTCACACAGCTTAAAATCAATTACAAAATCCACCCGGACAGACATTCAAGAAAGCGAGTTAATAATAGCATGGTAATTTTCAGTGTTAATCATACTATCCCCTTTTAAACGTATTGCTATAATGTTAATTCGTATCATCACTTCTAAGCGTATTGCTTTATAAAAATAAAAAATATTTTGCAGTTAGGACGTAAATTATTTTTTTCTCACATGCACGAGCCTTTTTCTTTTTTTCATTTTCAGAAAAATGCTTATATTATGGTTAAAGAACACTTTTTTTTTGTTTTATTTCTATTAACCGCAAGTGTATTTTATACTTGCATATAATTAGTTTTAAATTCAAAACACTTGCCTTAGGGTTACACCTTATTCTTTTAGTCGCTAAATCTGAAATTAGTCGCCAAATCTGAAAATGGCGTATGGAATTAGTCGCCAAATTTAAAAATGGAAAATGCAATAAGTCGCCAAATCTGGAAGTGGTATATGGAATTGTCACCAAATATGATTATCCTTATTCCTCACGATCCTGAAAAAGACAATAGAACAAAATTATGAAATTATTGTATTGTCATCGGTCCTTGACAAGTGTGCAAAATTTCGAATTAATCTGACCTTTTAAAGTGGGTAAAAATCGAGTTCCAAGATACCGTTACATGCAAGTGAAACTTATAAAAGCGTGTTAAGAACAAGATATGTGTTAATTTCTGTATATAATTTTATATATGACAAGTCCGTGGGGTCATTGGTAATTATTAAACTTGTTCTTTACTTTGTATTGTTAAATTAGTTATAAAATAAATTGTGCAGTATTGATATATTTATAAGTGCATTATATCAGTGTAAATGTGTATTTTACCTTTTATTATGTCAAATTGTATTTTGTTTGTTTACTTTCAAAAAATTAATAATTTTTAAAAATAATCTTTTATTTTCGACTTTTCAATATGCTTGCCCCCTTCGTAGAGTTATTACGCCCCACAGTTTGAGAAACGCTGACGCAATCAATGGAATTAATGGAGTGAAATGAAGCACACTTTAAGCCTCTTATCGGCAGGCTGTTAAAATGACTAGATATAGAAAGCATTATATTTTGGACAAAGTATTTTGCACCGCAGGATAACTATTTAACGGAGCAATTATTAGTTATAGGCAGAAGGACTTCTGGCGCTTATGGTCCTATCTTTCCTCAGAAGGAAAAACAGCTAGCGAACTCTTTCTGACCATAAATGCACATTCTATCTTTTGGATGTCAAAGAAATAAAAAAGAGCAGAGATATTTAAAATCTGTTATTCTCTTTCATTGGACACCTCTAGAACTGCCGGCTAAGATCAAGCCTTCATGTAGTTTCTAAGCGCAGCGCGTATCTACACTCAATCAATCAACAGACGAAGAGAATTGTTATTTACAGAAAAGCAACACATTATTTTCCATTCTAAATGTTTTCTGCATTTTATTTCAAACAGTTTTTCTTACGAACCACTTTAAGTAGGAATTTTTTTAAACGCCCTTCCGAACTTACACCGTGGCCGCGGTAGCCGAGTGGTCTAGGCATCGGATCTTTTCTAGCATGTCATGAGTTCGATCCCAGTACCACTGAAGACCCGCCGTGTAGGGAGTGATGCACGTAAAATCTGTCGAGAGCTCAAACGTCCTCCCGTTGGTTGTAGTGTGGTAGTTAGGAGAGGGGGTGTCGTCCGCGTCACTTGAACATGGTTCAAAATTACGCGGACCGTCCCCAAAAGCCCTCGTGTAGCTGAACAGTGGGACGTTAATATTCACTCACTCACTCCGAACTTACACCACTTCTTGCTTTCTCATTATTTTGTGTAAAACGATACTTGCTTTTAAAGATTTCTAACAGTGGGAAAGATGTAGTATAAAGATGTAAAATTCAAAGAAAATTTTAACCGTGTGACGCAAGTGAAAAACAATTTTATAAACATAAAATGGAACTCTGTTAATAAGAGTATTGACAACATTTTGCGAGTTTTTGCTAGGGAGTGTCGGGGACCCTGCAGCTTGTGGACCCCGTAATTGATGCAGCTAATGCTGTGGTAGCTATGCCTCTGCCTCTAACTTAGCTTGTTTATAATCAGTGAAAATATTCATATTATTTCTAAAGCAGGAAAAGTTTGACTTATTTGTAAAAATATCACCATGGGTAGACACTCCTTAAAGTGATTTCTCGCAGCGCTTACATACACGAGTTCGGGAGCCCTCATGAAATGGGCAAAAGATGCATTGAAACCCCAAACAGAAGAGACAAAAACACATTCCAAATCTTATGACGCATTTAAGGGCCAATAAAAAGGTTACTGAAATGATCCAAAGGCGAATGCCATTTTCTTTGAAGAAACAAGAATGTCCCACTATACAGTTTTAAATGGCAATACCTTCCTTACCTTTTTCAGTTTCATTCCTTTGAAACAGCAACGAGTAATTATCTGCATTGTCTAATTCTTTTGTATTTCCTTCAGATTTAAAATAATATAATTTTTTTTTATGATATCAAAATAAAATGAATTATTATCTCATTTTCCTTGCTTTTTGTACAAAATGAACTACAAAAATAATATTTAGTATAATAAACTTATATTTTGTAATTTTTTTTCTCTAAGGGAGAGAAATTATTATTATAACAATAATATACATAAAATATTATTATATTAATAATATACACCACACACACAAGGGGGGGGAGATTCGCGGGTCTGGACCCCCATAGCCCTTGAATTTTTTTCGATTGATAATAATCCGATCTATGCAGTAAGTAAAATTTAACTAAGAATTTGTAATTAACAATTTATTTTATTAATTAATGCTAGTTGTTAATTCAAAAATTTTTTTGAGTGTTTTTTGTTCCCCAAATCGCAAAATCAAAAGAATACGTTTGGCGTCATATTGAGGTATGATACGCTAATGGTGGAATTTCGACCCTTGACCCTCCCCCTCCCTCCTTAAAAGTTTTTGTGTGCGACACTGATATACCCACATAATTGGACTTGTAGAATTTTTTACAATGTGGTTACGCAACATGCATAAATAAGTATTTCCATGACTTGAATATTTCCGGATCTACCACAAACATTTCCAATTAGTATTATTACCCTGAAGCAAATTTTATTTGCAACTTACACGGAAAACATTATTTTACTCATTCATAAATTAAAATGGCAATTTATTCAAAATTTTAATGGAATATTCGCTAGATTTTGACAGATGAGCAATATTTTGAAAATTTATTATTCAGAAAACCTCATTTAAAAAAGCTAATTAAAAAAAGAATGTATAATATTATAGATTTGAAAAAAAAATGTAAGAA
>BMAO01026779.1:0-34473 GCA_019973975.1 Trichonephila clavata | reverse complement strand
TAAATGGTAGTGGAATTTTGTAATTTGAAAAATTTTCTAATTTTCTGTCTTTCTTCAACATACAACTACTTTTAAAAGGGCTGCATTTTCGTTTCCGGGACTAAAAAAATTGCAACGAAAGAATTGAAAAGTGAGTGAGTGATTTATAAATTCGCACTGTTCGCCTATTCGAGTGCTTTTGGTAACGGACATCGAAATGTTCAAACATGGTCAAGTGACCAGGACGACACCTGAGCTTTCACCTATCTCTCCTAATTACCACACCAACACAAGAACAAATTTCGAAAAAGGGAGTATTAATGACATAGTTAAAGAAATCACTCACATCGCGCATACACACACATAAGTGAGGGAAACAGGAAATTCCCATGGAGATTAAGTTATTCACTCGGAAAAAGCCCAAGCAACGCCGGGCTAAGCGGAGAGGAAAGAAACAAAGAAGTAAAAGTAATTTCGAAAAATAATATTGGAAGTGCTGATTTTGTGAAGAGAAGGGGACATGTTAAACGAGAAAGCCATGACACGCTCTCACGGGTCATGCACTCACATCGATCCCGTCACACCCACACAAAAGTGCTGGCGTCAGAAAGAAAGGAGGAAATTAACGTGTGGATTAATTTATACTCTCGGTAAAAGCCCGTGCAACGCCAGGCAAGGTCAGCTAATATATATATATATATATATACTGCTGACCACCGTAAATGCAACACCCTGAAGGAAGCACGGAAATAACATGAAATTTACAACATGAATTAGCGGAGGTGAGATATGCAAATGATTAGAATTTCAGCGCAGACACGCATCACGCACGCCTGTGGCGCCACCTCAAATTGCTATTTAAGGCTTAGAGATTTCGACGATTTCAAGTTCGGCAATTGTTTTTTTCTTGTGGTTTTTTCAAAAAACGATCAGTTATGGCTCGTAGAAAACAGCGATCAGCTTTTGATCAAGTATCCGAGTTCGACAGAGAAGGATAGTGGCCTATCGAGTATGTGGATTATCTTTCAGGGAAATCGGTAGTCGTGTTGGACGAAACCAAACAACTGTTATGCGGATATGTGACCGTTGGATGCAGGAGGGTACGACGACCGATGTGGTCCTCGCATCCACCTCAGTGCACCACTTCACGTGAGGACAGGCAAATTGTGCGCATGGCAGTGACGGATCACTCAGTCACATCACGAACCATAGCGCAGCACATTGAATTTGTAACGCATCATTCAGTGTCTACGCGTACAATTCGGCGCCCTTTACAGCAGAGTGGTCTGTCCGCAAGACGTCCATTGCTTTGTCTACCCTTGACGCAGAACCACAGACGTCTCCGCCACCAATGGTGCAATGAATGAAGTATGTGGGTGGCAGAATGGAATGAAGTTGTCTTTACTGACGAGTCACGCATCTGTTGCAACACCACGATCGTCGGATTCGAGTCTGGAGACACCGTATAAAGCGAATGCTGAACAGCTGCGTTATGTACCATTACATTGTCCTGCACCAGGTATTATGGTATGGGCGGTATTGGATATTACTACTTGCACTGCTCTAGTACGCATTGTCCGTACTTTAAACAGCTAGCGCTACATCTCCAAGGTGTTGGAGGCAGTTGTACTTCCTTACCTTCAGGGCTTGGCCACAGCCATTTTTCAACAGGATAATGCGCGACCACACGTGCACGCATTGTCCAAAGGTTCTTCGTCATTTACCAGATTGAATTGCTTCCCTGGCCGGCTCGCTTTCCGGATCTTTTGCCAATAGAAAACACGTAGTCCCTGGTCGCTCAACGATTGACCAGATTACACCCCCAGCTGCCACACAGATCAACTTTGGCAACGTGTGGAAGCTGCTTGGTCTGTTGTACTTTAAGAACACATCCAAAGTCTCTTTGATTTAATACCGAGGCGTGTGGCAGCAGTGATCCCAACAATGGTGGCTACCCTGGCTACTGATACTGGCAGGAACCACACTTCACAGAAGTCTCTAAATTTAATCATTTGATACTTGGTCAACATGTTATCTACAAAATAAATTATATGTATATATATATATATAATGTTCAGTGCTTAATACTTTAGAAAGTAAGCTTGAGAAATTCAAAATTTTGAAAACTGAAATGATGATCTTTTTGGTACAGTTTACGCGAAAATGTTTAAGACGAAATATCGGTAAACACGAAATAATACAACGGTCTCGGCCAACTACTTTGTATTTTTATGCATTTTCCCCTCTTAACACGAAAAGATTTCCCTTCACTTAATGATATGTTTGAGAAAATTTCTGTATACTTGGACTGTTCTACTGTATTATCGGAAGAACTCGTTGCAGTAGACAATGATGATGTGTGTACAGCTCCAATTATGGCAAATACATTTTGGAGTATGTTCACAAAGCTCAAAAAATGTCATTGGTGCAGATTGCGATGTCAAAAATGTTCCCACGCCATCCAAAATGAGGAACACTATTAAAAGTATAATCAGTTATTTAGACGCACATTTCATTGGTGAAATAAATAACAAAATGGAATACATTGTTGACAGTTTGATGCTAAAAAAGTAAATGCAAAGAAAAATATGAGTTCATTTTCTTAAAACTCAATAAATGTTTTTTTCTTCAGAAAACTTGAAAATTTTGTACTAAATTGCACTAAATCCTTGTTAATGTTTTTGTTTACTTGACTTTTGTTTTTCTTTCATATTTACATATTTAATAAATAAAACGTACTCTAATAAACTTAATTTTCTGGAGTATATGTTTTTTTCTGTTGCGATATCTCTTATATAGCATGAAAAATTATTTCTGTCACCTCAGTTTCATGTTAAACGATTTTCAGCGCAAATAAAATACCTTAACCCCATTTACAATATATACATATACAATTTGTAATTTTTTTTTACAAATATATTGTTTCCGAGATAAATTTACTACATTTTGTAGCTTCTGAGAGCCAAATCTAAGCTATTTTTGTGTATATCTATCAATTACCTGAAATGAAAGAAGACTAATAGAAAACAAAGACTAGAAACAACAAATTTTGTACCATTCATTAGCTCCGATTCATTTCGTTTTACTTTTCCGAGCAATTGAACTGCGTTGATGGGCTTTCTTGAGATATCATTGATACAAATGGATGTGCTTGGAACGAATTTGGAAGATCCAAATGAAAATAGTGGTCCCAAATTGAGGCATCCATCAATTTTATAGCGTAATAATACCTTATAGTACTTTGAATTGAATTTCTTAACTTTTGACCTCACAAATTTTGAATAGCATTTTATGCTCCATAGTTAAGAAACCGTTTTTAACTATAATAAACCTGTGATAATATAAAAACCTGTAAAAATTTTATAAAATCTTTATTTTTTAGCAGAAAAGTTTAGGTTAATTATGGTATGCTTAGTTGGAATCGTGATTTTTTTCCCCTTTTCTTAATAATTTATTCAAAAGTGGGTTTAATTTCAATTATGTATTGTTCTGTTTGAAATTTACAGAAAAGTACAAATGCATAAATACAAATATAAATTATATACACATAAATTCAAGTATTTAAAATAAATTTTTTTAAATTTCAGTGTGTTTTCATTTAATAGTCATTTTAAGGAAATTATTTCACTGTTATAATGTGCTTTTGAAAAGTAAGTTCACTTAAATAGATTGATTGAATGTTTATTATATCGCCTTTCGAAGCCACACTGGAGGTACTGGCATTTTTTTTTCATAATTTCGAACCAAGGTGCAGCGACGGGCACAAAGTCTGAGCTGACCTACTCTCCAAAGTTTCACACCACAAAATTGTGAGTACTTTGAGCCTCAACGTATTTAAGGTATCCGACTGGTTGCGACAACTTTTTTTTTTAAAAAAAGGAGATATGGGGATTTTTTTTGTTATTGTTAGATTTGTTTAGTGCATTTTAAGAAAAGTGTGCTAAAATTAAGAACAGAAAAATAAATTATTATTACTAAAATAGGAAAAAATAGGTAAAAATTGACAAAAAATAGCATAAACGTGGCCCATTCTTCACCAAAAGTTTTATGAACAAATTTTCAATTTTTTTCAATCTAATGTGTTGCTATTTTATTGAATTTTGAAATGACCTTCATGATAAGAGATATTTTCTTTTTTACAAAATCTAGAGCACTTTATCTCGGTTACTATATGAAAATGCTTAAAAGGACAGTGATTATATTCCCATAAGGGACTGTAAATTTTGTAATAAAACAGTGATTGATCATTCTGAAGGTTAAAACACTTCTACTATTATACAGAACTGACATAAAAAATTTCAGTTAATTATTTTCAAAACTTTTTGAGCAATCGCTGACCCCGTTTGATTATTTTCAAAAAATCACATTTCGGGTAAAAGGCGTTTTAAAGTGTGACATCTTGCTTAAAGTAATAGCATCTGCTTTTAATAGAACACATGTAGTTTTTGTTCTAATAAACGGAAAATGATAAACTTGGTATTTTTATAAAGCTAATAAGATGGCCTATAAAATGAAATCATAAAAAAAATTGTCAATTTTTGGCAAAATTCACAGTTTTAGGGTAGTCGGATACCTTAACATACACCATCTCGTCTACTCAGAGAGCCTTTGGTAAAACAGGTCTTGAGACCCCATCATGAGAAAACCAATGCCGGCAACCACAATTACCTCTTTGGTTATTGCTGCCACTCTTTGCACTGGAATATGGTGCATTAAACAAACGGTATACACACTGAATTGAACAAAAATGTGTTCACGAACTAGTTTCGTTCGTGTTTAATGTTAGACACATTTTCACAACATTCACAGAAAATCGTTTAACACGAAACTGAAGGAACTAAGATATTTTTTCGGGGTAAAAATATTGCAAAAAAAACATATATTTAACAAATTTAAGAGTTTATTAGGGTACGTTTTATTAACTTAAATATGTATATATGCACGGATTGAACCAAAAAATGAAACCAATGAAAACATTTGCAAGAACTTGGTAAAATTTAGTACAAAATTTTCATGTTTTTTTTTTAAAAAAAACAACATTTATTTAGTTTTTGGAAAATAATTTCATATTTTTCTTTGCATTGACTTTTTAACCTCAAATTGACAACAAATTGTTGGATATCGTCCATTCTGTTATTGATTTCACGATTGGAATGTGCGTCTAAGTGACCGAGTATACTTTTAACGATGTTCCTCATTTCGGAGGACGTGGGAACTTGAGCTGTATTATTCATTCCATTTTCATCATTGGAATCAGCATCCATGATATTTTGCTAGCTTTGAACAAACTACAAAATGTGTCTTCCATAATTGGTGCTGTTGTGTGTGTGTGGTGTGTATACACATTATCATTAACTACAGCAACGAATTCTTCCGATGACACAATAGGACATACCAGTAATACAGAAACTTTCTGAAACATTTCATTAAGTGTGGGGAAGTGTTTACTTTTTAAGCGATTTTCATTTCGGGATTAGAGGAAAAAATTCATGAAAATACATAGTAGTTTTAGGGACCGTTGTATTAATTCGTGTAACCGATACTTCGTCTCAAGCGTTTTCGTGTTAAACGTATTGCACTGTGAAAGCGAGTCCATGCATTAATTAGGCACGCATTGTTATTTTGATTTAATAATTATTTGCTCTATTTAACTAAAAATTAGAAATTTAAATTTTTTTTAAATGCACTTATTTTAATTGTTCCATTTACTTACTACTGATTAATCACTTATTATGCATTGTTGATATAAGACACATTTAGATTTGAAGATCTACCAAATGTACCCCAGTGGTCATGGTCACGAACCATGGCCATGACCTGCCACGGTTTATGACCATGCCGTACGTGACTCATGGCTTCGAAACCAAGGGACACAGAAAACCTACCGTGTAGAGACTCTAAAGCATAGGTTCCGAACATTTTTTGAACTGGCGCCCCCTTTTCTAGTGAATATTTCTCGATACCACACCCTCCCACTCTAGATAAATAATAGTGTACATAATACATGGTGAAAACAAGAGTTAAATTTTAAAAAATATTCTTCTACTAATAGAAGATATTTTTAAATTTAATTTTGTAAACTCCAGTTTTTTTACTTGCGAATCTGAAATAGATATTGCCTCAAATATATTTAAATGTGTGATATTATATATTTTAGTCATGGATAGGATATTGTTGGAATTGAAACGCGCTACTGAATTTCTTCTTCATTTAAAAGAATGGAATAAAATTTTTAGCTTACCTGTTATAAATACAGGTAGGGGTTTTGATGATATGAAGTAATTCATAATAAACTATTGCTTTCAAAATAAACATAAATTCACAGTTTCAGCCTTTTAAGAATCGCATGTTAGCATATTTAATTCGGTTTCTTGGATAATACACGTAATAAAATGAAGTGGACGAAACATTTTTCCTACTGCTCACAGACAAAGACAAAACGTACACTACAGAAATTAAAATGCACTATATCATTCAATTTAATGTAGGTCTGAATGGAATGGAATCTTTAAGTTTTCCATCCTCTTCTCGAACTACCGAAATATGTGACTTTTCATACATGTGATATAGAGAAATGATTTAAATACATACAATCAATACTACACAGTATTAAAGTTTACTTTTTTTAGTATATAACCAGTATGTTTTTTTTAGTCTTTTGTGCACTATATTTGGTTAATCTGCTCAAACCTCTCCGTGCCATATGAATGCCCACTAATTTTCTCTGGGTGTTTTACTGCCCCCCCCCAAAAGCCTCATACGTCCACAAGGGGGCGTTATCGCCCACTTTGAGAATCTATGCTCTAAAGCATGTTAAAATTGCATAGGCTATAAGTCCTTATTGTAGCATGAAGTGAAAGTTTGAAGACGGGGAACCACCTTCGTACCGTACCTCGTCACTTGCCCTTTGTTCAAAATTACGAGGTTCATCACCAACAGCCCTTGATTAGGTCCGAAGTCTTAACTTAATAATATACAGGGAGATATATTATCGTGAAAACGCATAAAATGAAATATCGGTTAATACGAAATAGCACAATGGTCCCTCCAAACTACTGTGCATGATATGTTCTCCCTTTAGCACGAAACGAAAATCACTTACCTCGAAAAAATTTCTCTTCTAAAGATAAGCCAAAACTAAAAATACCAGCCGCGAAGTCAAGATTTAAGAGGGGTGTAAAATGAAAAAAGTGGTGGGTTCACATGTTTTGAAGAACTTGACTTGGAAATACTCTCGGAACCTGTGACACGAGATAATTTTGTTTATCTATGCTTCTTTCCCCTTCCACCCCTACATTTGGAATTCGGGGACGAGTACATCACAGAATGAGTAAAAATCAGTGAGATTGGTTCACGTTTTTTTCTATTTTAGAAAATTTTTTAACAATGCCAAAGAGTTTAGAAGCAAAGTAAACTGCTATTTCGCTTAAAATAAAGACGGGGATCTTATGGCTGTTGATCATAAACAGAAGATGAAACCGGAAGTCTGTAAATATTTTGGTATTGCTAAATTTTGTATTAGATTTCATGAAGTTCTTGTAAATGTTTTTGTTTCATTTATTTTTATTAAATACATGCATATATATAACTATGCAAACACAACTTAATTTTGTTAAATATAAATTGTTTTCTTTTGGTTTTTTATGCAACATGCTTTAAATTAGCATGAAATTCTTTTAACACGAAAAAAATATTTTAGTTCCCTGAGTTTCATATCAAGCGATTTTCCCAGTATATATATACAAAAAAAAAATTCCTGGATATGACGATATACTTCTCATAGCCTTTGGGCAGGATATCTCTCTAGTCAATAAACGAAGGTTTAATCATAATGTTATTTCTTTTTGTGAAATAAAACGTATTTTCACCGTTCTGTATCTCTTTTGTATATAAGACAATGTCCTATTTTTTGTGTCCAAGATATATTCATAAAAATCAATTTAATTTTCAGAATTCCTTCCAATTTTAGTAAGCATAGTTTATCTTAATTTTACCTACCGTATAGTTATTTATAAAAAGCTAATATATTATTTGTTACTATGCTATTTATCGTTGATATTCCAAATTTTCTTTTATAATATTTAAGGATACATAATACCCTCCAAATTTTAAAAAAAACCATTTTTTTTTACATTTTCTTGTGGCCTATAATCATTAGGAATCTTGTCACCAAATAATTTCAGATCTGATAACAAATTAGTTTTTATACGATATTTGAGGTTTTCTGGGCTTAGGTTTCGGCTTCATTTTAAAGCATTTTTTTCACCATTTATTTAAAATATTTTGAGTACAATAACTCTTTCAGAGTGAAATTGCTGTTAGTTTCAATTTTCATTACTAAATCTTTTCTACTTGATTACGTTTTGAGTTCTTTGAATTGTCACTGTCACTTAATTAAGATTGATTTTAAGGTCAATTTTTGTTTTAAAAAATACTTTATATAACTTAGACTCTTGATCATTAACTTTTGTTCTGCTGAGAAAACGGTATGCTGAAAATGTCTCATAATTCTATGAAAATCTATTCTTCGAAGAGATGGAGTACTACTGAAAATGATGCATCTAAAAGCCGCCCTCTGCTAATACTGCAATTAGACTTCCCATTTTTTCAAGTATTCTGAATACATGTATGCAAAAATAAAACTAAACTTTTCCGTGAAAAGCCATACGAAATTATTATTTTAGTACTTTATTATAGCATTTTGAAGTTGCGCAACAAAAACTCTAACTTGTCAAACTTTTCGATTTGAAGCTGAAAAAAAAGCAAATTATGCACTTACAAACTTGGTGATGTTTAACTTAAGGTATCCGATTACCCTAAAATTGTGTGAATTTTGCCAAAAATTGACAAATTTTTTTATGAATTTGTTTTATAGGCCATTGAATCAGCTTTATAAAAATGCCAAGTTTATTGTTTTTCGTTCGCTAGAACAAACACTACAAGTGTTTTAGTAAAAGCAGATGTCATTACTTTAAGCAAGATGTCATACTTTGAAACGCGTTTTACGCGAAATGTGATTTTTTAAAAATAATCAAACGGGGTCAGCGATTGCTCAAAAAGTTTTGCAAATGAAATTTTTTGTGTAAGTTCTGTTTCATAGTAAAAGTGTTTTAACCTTTAGATTTATCAATAACTTTTTTCTTAAGAAATTTACAATCCCTTGTGTGAATATAATCACTGTTTTTTTAAGAAATTTCTTATAATAACTAAGATACAGTGCTCTAGGTTTTGTAAAAATTAAAATATCTCTTATCCTGAAGGTCATTTTGACAATGAATAACATCGCAACACATCAGAATTGAAAAATTGAAAATTTGTTCATAAACCTTTGATACAGAATAGACCGCGTTTATGTTATTTTCTGTAAATTTTTACCCATTTTAGTTATAATAATTTCTTTTTCTCTTATTAGTTTTAGCATATTTTTCTTAAAATGTACTAAAATAATCTAAAAACAATAAAAAAATCCCCATATCTCCATTTTTTTAAAAAAAAAGTTGTTGCAACCAGTTGGATACCTTAAGTTCGTATCATTATTATTTTGCACATAAATGCTTTGTTTTTCAAAACGTATATGGAGATATTGTGTTAAGATTAGACTGAATAACATTTCGTTACAAATATTATGAATATTATGAAAAAATATATTTTGAATTAAAAAAATATTTTCAGTCGCATTTAATTAAAGTGGTGTTTTAATGTAGAACTTATAAGTTGGAAAATAACATATTAAAAATCCGAGTTTTGCGGACAATCTACTAGATTTTGCTTTATGACTTTACAAACTTTAAATGTATTTTCTACAACTTTTAATTTTGAAGATATAATTGTTTTCTAATATCTAAGGCTTTTTTCTGTTCAAGATAGAGTCTTGGAATTTTCGTATATACTCCCAAACGTAAGATCCATAATAGTTATTATGGATTAGGGCTCTAGTTATTTTTTTTTAAATAAATGCTAAATTTAGTATTTTAAACATTTTCGTGTTTTATCCAGATTTAACTAGGAACATAACTATTAAAAAATAAGGAAACATATTTCTAAATCCATATTAATTGTCTAAGAAACATAAATCACTTAAAATGACTAAAAATATTTAAAAACTGAGCATTTTATACAAGTTTGAAAAACTTCAACAATTCTTATTTTTTTTAAAATTGTAAAATCATGAACAAATTAAAACTTTATTTTCAGAATCAACTTAATAATATAATCTGAATATAACATATTCCTTTACTCTCTCTTTCTCTGTTAATGTCCTCATTTGTTTGTTTTTTTAAAAGGCTGTTGTGTATGGGTATTCTTAAAGAAGATTTATCATTTCCCAATCTTAAGACGGGAAACAATAATACTATGTTCATCCAGATAAATATAATGCACCTACCAATTTAAGTTTGATTTATATATATATATATATATATAATACTTTCCTCTTCAAAGTTTAAAGCATTTTTATGTGATACTTAATATGAAACTTTTCAGCTATTCATTTGTAGTAAAAAAACATTTGTTTTTTACATATTTCTTCGTATAAAAATATTCATATTATTATTATCACTTTGCTCTCCCGGGTATTTGATAAAATACAAAATCCAGGTGTTTATCAAATGACAACGCATATTACCTCGTACTACTGATATTTTCTTTTAGAATTTTTATTAAATTATTACTGTTTTCAAAAGTACCTGAAATGTCACCACAAAATCAATAGCATCAATTTTTATTGGTCAGAGTTTATAACATATATTCAATAAAATCTCCTCTAACATCTATACACTTCTAAAAAGGTTTTTTTCCCTTCAATTCACAAAACATTCCTTAAAGTAGTTTCTATGAAGCCCCTTCATGGTTCGTATCAGGTTTTCTTTTATTGCACCAATGGACTCGAAATGGGGATTTCAACGATCTACAATTCAAGTCATTTTCTGTGAATTGCTTCCTACAAAAGGCGCAAAACACTCAAATAGCAATATTTATCGACCACCTTGCCAGTTGAGTGGAATTCATAATCTTGAGAAATAAACGAAGTGAAAATTTATCTCTCACTAAACACAAATTTATTTTTAGATGATAAAGTGAAATAAATTTCTGGTTGTTGCCGCATGTTTGTATAAGACGAAAAAATATTTGATAAGTTTTCAGTGTTTTTTTACAATACACGCATTTTTTAAAAAAAGGCATCTCACCTACTTTTTTATTCATTAGTGTATTCAAAACTGCTCTTATAAATATAATTTTACTCTTTAAATTGAAATAATTATTATTATTAAAATCGTTCAAATATAGAATTGACTCTTTGTGTTATTTCGCATTGGTTTAGAAATGTACCAATGAAAGTTCTATATCATTTAAAATATTTTCTACTGCATTGACAAAATTAATGCTCGGTTGGTTCTATTTTTATGTCATTCTACATTACAATCTATTTATTGATAATTCCATTATTTTATTAATGCGTTAGGGTTAGAAGATGATAGAGTAACATACAGACTTTTTAATAGTCAGGACATAATAGTAGATGAAATCATAAATAGACTTATAATTTGTGATTTTCTTGGTGATTTCTATGTATCGTACACTAAGAAAGACATTGTAGAATTTTACCCCAATTGGTTTCATCGTACACCATACAATCTACCAAAGCTGGCTACAACCAGTTTGTCCGTATGTTGTAAGGGCACTAATATTTTTCTTTTCTTACCTCTGATTTGCACATATTTTTAATTCTTACGGTGATGTTATTAGTGCTAGTGGTTTTTAAGAGATTCATGGTATTTAAACACTTCTCATGCGGGATTTTCTTGGTGGGGATAGTAGGAATAATTTACTGAAGTCAGTAATTAAGATTCTTGAAAATACTCGAAAGTGAACACGAATAGGCAAGACAATGTGCAATTTGCTGCTTGAAAAGCAATAAAAATGTAAAGATAATCCGAAAAAGTCGATATTATCGCTGGCCCCATTGCAATGTAAGACTTAGTATTATACCATGCATCAAAGTGTGTGTGTACATCTATATATATAAAAATTGATGTTTGTATGTATGTGAAATTGCTACACTCCCAAAACCGTTAAACCGATTACGATGAAAATTGGCATGAATATGTATTTTTTTGTAGGGTTTTGTGATATCCTCTGTGTTGCAACTACTCCCCGCCAGTTGGCGCTACAGCAAAGCAACTTCCGCACCGTTCAATCAATCGTCAAGTTGGCAACGTGGTCGCCAAAAAGGATGCCAACTTGGCTCTATCACCGACATTTCGCTATTTCCATTGAATCGTCAGTATAATGTAAGGAACGGCATTGCTTAATTTTAACATAAAATAAATACAACAGAAAGTAATATTAACGTATAACACATCCAGTTTTAAACTATTTACACTATTTTAATGTTCATTACACAAAATTTTTAACAGTGTGTTACTTTGGCTGAGCAGAGATTAGACCAGGATGGTTTTTTTCAAAATCGACCCAAAGAGAGTTACGGGCGTTGTAAATACAAAAAAATCCTTTTATCAGATATTAGACTTTTAAATTTAAAATTTAACAAATATGGTTCTTCTGTTCAGCGGGAAATATGCAAATAGCATTTATTTTGTTTAATTTGCAATTCACGTAAATTTAACTAATTAAAAACTTCTTTATTTTCTTCAATCTCTATTATTTAATTTTTTAATACATCCTTGTGAAGAACGGGTGTACCAGCTAGTATATATATACATATATATATACACTCAAGAGCCAAAACATTACGACCACACCTACATTTTGCAATGAACTCGCCTGGATGACGTGGAAGGCACGTAATCAGGTGGAAAAGGTATTTAACTGCTCCTGGGGAGTCTGAAGAATCATTCTTTCACTTACTTCTGTGTGTGATGGGAAAGGCTGTGGATCTAAGCGACTTTGATAGACGGCAGATTGTAATGGCTCGAAGGCTCGGAACAAGTATTTCCGAAATGCTACACTGGTCTGTTCGCGATCTACAGTTAGTTAGTACTTATGCAAAGTGGATAATGACGGTGAAACCGAGCAGTAGACGACATGGTGTTGGACGTCCACACGCTATCAAAGAAAAAGCTGTCGGAGACTGTCTCGCATGGTGAAGCAAAACCGGAGCTAGACAGTGGTCAGCTGACAGCCCAATACAATGCAGGCCAAGTAGAATAGTATCGGAGCACACTGTTCAGCGGACACTGTAGGATATGGGGCTTCGCAGCAAACGTCTCACCCGTGTGCCATTGCTGGACAAGCGTCATCGCCAACTGCGCATGCGCTGTGCCCGGGAATATCGCGACTGGTCCATGGTTCAGTGGGACAGAGTTTCCTGGTTAGATGAATCGCCATTTGTCATTCATCACACCGATGGCTGTGTCAGGATACACCGTCTTTCAGGCGAACCGTTGCTCCCTCAAAGTACAGTAGGACATACACAGACCAGTGGTGGCGGTATTATGCTTTGGGGAACCTTTTCTTGGGCGTCTCTGGGACCCGTGGTTGTGGTAGAGCAGACCATGAATGCTACATCGTATCTGAACATCATTGCGAACCAGTTTCACCCTTACATGGTCTCTGTTTTTCCGGCTGGAAATGGAATGTTCCAACAGGACAACGCCCCGTGTCACTCCGAAGGCTAAAATTGTGTTGGAGTGGTTCGAGGAACATGATGCTGAATTTCAGTTAATGTCCTAGCCGCCTATCTCACCGAATCTCAATCCGATAGACCACATTTGGGATGTCATGGATGGCAGCTACTGAAATTGTTCACGTGTCAAAATTGAGAACTTATTATCCTCTTGAAGAATTAAAATTAAGTCACGAATGATAATCATTGTAATAATACTTATAATTAAAAAAAACACGTACACACAGCTACATAAAACCAACCCATCGTCATTTTACCCCTCTTAGATGGACCCCCCCCCCTTCTTTTCACTCTTAAAATAATTTTTTTTTTTTTTAAAAAAAAAAATGTTGTTGTGAAATATCACAATGAGAAATGAATATATATCTTATAAATGTGCGAAACATGGGGTCCACCTTCCAATACAGTTCAGAGTTTTTCTTTTTTTCATCTCAGTATTCTGTTTCAGTTTTGGAGAAGTGTGTACTCTTGGATGGAAACAGGAAAGAATTTGAATTAAATTCTCCATCCTTAATAGTCTAACATACTAAGACTGTTAAGTTTACTTTTAGACAAAGTATACAATTTTTGTTTTGAAACAAACCTTGATATTTGTCATTGATGATATTTTATACTACAATTATGTTTTTGAATCTTATTTTTGTTTTCATTCTATTGCAAGTGTTTATTGTTTTTATTTTTGATATTGTGTATTTTTATGATGCAACGTTTATTGTGATGCAAACATTTATTACCTCAACCACTCAAGAAAATGTGAAAATGTTTGACTTTGATACATCTTGAACTTCTGTGCATTTTGAACTTTATTACATTTTGAATTTTACTACATTTTTTAATTTAATACACTTGGAATTTCAATACATTTTGAATGTTATTTATGAGTACCCATATTTTACAGTTATATTAGTGTATATTTGTTTTCATATTATCTCATTTCTGTATTGGAGTCCTTATGTCACTACTGGTTGGAGTGAAGGAAATTTTTTTAATAATAATATTTAATTTAAAATTTTAATTTTGTACTTAATATCTCTCTATGATACGGGTATGGACCAAGGGCCCTGGTGCACACTTGCGTCTTGCGGAGGGAGGGAATGTAATAATCCCCATTAAATTATTCTTAATAACTTTTAATTACCTTTGGTCCATCCCTTCAGGACCCGCATTTAAGTAATAAATTATCCAACCACCTAACGAGAGTATTTTAAACTACACTAGCTACTCACTCAGATCATGTGATTTTAGCCGCCTATAAAAACTGAGATTCCTGGAGACCGCTCCCTTTTCTCTTCTGTTTTGTGTTTCAACATGTAGCCGGCTGCAGCTTGGTTTGTGTTTGTGTTGTGTGTGTATGTTACTTTGTGATTCCGTCTATCTGTGTGTATTCATGTTCAGTGCACAATAAACAAAATTAACTAACCTCAAGACTGCCTCCTCAATAATATTGATTATGCAACATCAATAGTAATCATATAAAGAAATACCTTTCAACGGCCACGTCTATTTCATATATATATATATATATATATAGAAGATACTTAACCGTTTGAAAAAGAGGTACGAACATGAAGCAGTTTTGTAAGTGTGAAAAAAATACTATTAATTCATATGAAATCTACGTTATATCTTGCAGAGTGTACTTCCAAAAAACTATCACTTAGGGAATTTTGTGTTCCACAGTTATAAATAAAAAAAAATGGTGAGAAAACCTTATGAAATAAAAAAATTAAATTGAATGTCTTCCATTTTTTTTTCGCATTCTGTTATTTATTATGCTTAAGTATTACAAAAAGAAATTCACACCGAAAAATATATCTCAACCATAAATTTATTTCTTTTCTCTCATACCTTAAGAGTATATTATGTTCCTTATCTTCTTATCTAGCCTCTGCTAGACGAGATCTATGAGTTTATTCTTCCTCAAAAGTCATACAACCTTAGGAAGACCTAGTAAGACCTTGGCATCGAAGAATATGAGTCAGGGAAGTCTGCTCGAAGTTACATTTTGGACAAATCGTATGGGATTTATAGCCACCCTGGAAAACAAGGCTTCTTAAATGTCCACTAATAAGTCTGGGTGCAACTGTCGCAATTCATAGCAAGGGATCCTCCAGTGGAAAACCGGAGGGAAAAGCCAAGTCTTTTTATCAAAATGTTTTCTGGTAAAGTACAGCTCAAGATAAGTCAGGCAATTAGATGTAGCCAGAGCCTCGCTGGCACCCTTCTTCGCCAAGGCATCCGCCTCCTCATTACCCCATATATCTACACGTGATGGGATCCACTGAAAGTGCACATCACAAGATGATGAGACTTGTTTTAATTTATTAAGAATAGAAGTTCCAGTTTTATTACCAACGCTACTCCAGTTTGACAAATGTTGGATGGCACTTCGACTATCAGACAGAATACAGATGAACTTAGGGTATAAGGAAGACAAAATCTAACCTATAGAGTATATTATTGAGTGCATAAGTAAGAAAAACATAGAGTAACGAAAAATAACTAAAGAAAATACAATGTAAATTACACCTATTGTTAAATATCCGTCCAAATTTAGCATACCCATATCGGGTGTTATACAAAAGATTTTACAATTATTATCCATATGCAGCTCAACTTCAGATGGATTAAAAATACAATCTCTCTTTAATATCTATTTTTTTATCCCTCCTACCAATTGCTTGGAAATGAATCTTATAAAAAAATCTAGAGAATACAACTCTTTCTTAGTTCTTACGTAATTATATTAGCTTTGAGAAGTGATCAAAGGTTCAATGAAAGAAGTAGAATCGACATAGGATAATATAATAATAAAAACGACGTTGGAATACAATAATTTGGTATTTCTATTAAAGTAAAAAAAAAATCTCAAATATATGTTACGTAAAACGCTACCGATCTTATTTATTAAGTAGATTATTAACAGGAGTAAGAAAGAAATTATCTTCATTTTATTTTTGTAGAAATGGGAATTATTCACTTCTGAATGATTATTAATCACCTTCATTAAATTTATCTATTTAATTGCCACACGCGTACATATTCGTCTCACTCAACTGGTAAGTTAAGTGCCCCTGGCGTTTATGTACGTCTCGTCGAATTACGATTCTTTTTTTTGTGATGTTATCAATAACATTCTTCGATAGGCTTTTAAATGCAAAGGCATGACCTGACAATTTTGAGAAGGATTTACTTATTTCAGAAAAAAATATGCATATGTACTTTTGTTCACTCTACATGCTTCTCCCATGTGAAAAGCAGCGATGTGAGTGAGTGAAGAATATTAACGTCGCACTATTCAGTTACTCGAGGGCTTTTGGTGATGGACTTCGTAATTTTGAGCCATGGTCAAGTAACGAGGATGACACCTAGATGGTACCCACTATCCCAACTTCCATATCACACCAAGAAAAACGGTGACATTGAGGAGCGAATAAAGTTCCTTTCAATCGGCAGTTAAAGGAGTTATACACTTTAAATATTCTTAATTGCTTAAGGGTGTTTCAGTGTAAATATTCTCCTTTAACTATAAATGCACGTTTCTGAAAATTACATATTTCATTATCAAATGTAGTGATTTATATTTAAATCGTCAAAAATATAGTGTATAGTTATATGATGATTTAATGTTTCGATATATGACTTGGGTCATTAGAATATCAATAAATCGTTTAGAAATATATAATATTAATTCCATATTATACATTTAAGAATACATATTGCATTATAAATTGGTACTGAATTGTTGGTTTTAATTATTAAGTTTTTAAAAAGACTTATAATACTTTTAAGTTATTTAAATATTTTTACTTTATTATATTAAAATGTTAATCTTAGAAATTGATACTACACTAAAGCGCAAACACACAATTTACGACAATCTGTCTTCCAAAAATATCTGTGAATGCTAAATTGTTTTTCATAATTTAATCCTTGAGCTCATATTTTTATTTTCTTGTATACATATTTTCAAGAAATCCAATATTAACCTAGAATTAAAATTGATTTAAATGCATTTAGTTTGAAAAAAAATGTTTAGTTTTCTGGTTACTCTTGATCATTTGCTTACCAGCTTACAGAATGTATGAAGAACAGAATAAGTTCAGATTTTTTTTTAAAAAAATCTTAGAGGAAAATAGTTTATAACTGCTGTATAAAATAAGTAAACCTATTTTAGTTGGGAATGAAAGTAATTCGTATTCTTTTACTTTTATATGATAAATATGATCATACATTTTAAGTGTTTTTTTTTTTTACTTTGAATCATTTGTCGTACCTTTTTTAAAAACATTTTTAAAAATCTTTAATTTTCCAAAATGTAATAGAATTCATGAAAAGGTATATTTCCTTTATTTTTAGTCATTAATAATTTGTTTCTATGGGGAGGGAATAATGACGAGATAAAACATCATCCAAAGATTCGTTCGAATGAAAAGTGTGAAAAAGTGCCATTTTTAAAAGAAAACCACAGACAAGAAATATATAATAATTTGCCCAAACTGTTCCCATTTTATCAATTTCTTATGAAGTCTTGAAAAATATGATAAGTTTTTCTCCTGTTAGTTTGGTGATGTTTTATTTTTTACATTATGTACTTTTTCTTTTTCACTCCAAATCTGTCAATTTCAGAGTGAAAAATGTTGTACAAACGTGACTAGACATGTCTTTTGAGGCATAGGAGCACAAAACATTGCTTGATCCTTCAAAGAATCCAATATCATAAAGTGTTTGTGGGAACTTGAATGTTGATACACATAAGTCTCTATATAAAAAAATTTTTAAGGGAATTTTTAGTTTTTGTATAAAAATTTATATCTGGAAAGAGATTCTGCAAAAAATGATGTTCCGTTTCTTAAGAAATAAAAAAAAAACATCTTTGTGTATTAAGCATATTATTATTAAATTTGTATTGAATTTCTAGAAAGGGAAAGACAAATACAACTTAAATTTGTGATGATTTTGTATATACAATTTAACCCCTTCGGGACGAACATCGCACCCGTGCCCCAGCACGAAACACCGCCAGGAGACCAGTGTCGCGTATCTGCGCCAGCGTATTTCTTCCTCACAGGCCTAACGGCTCACCGGTGCACCAGGGATTTGGAACGTTTTTTAGGCTCAGTTTTTTGGCAATAGATGGCATTCTATGCCCATTAGATTTGAGATACATGGAGATCTGACGTTCTACTCGAAATGAGAGAAATATTACTCATTAACACGTGGTTTTTGTTTTATAAACATAAGAGGAAAGGAATGTTTCCGAATGGAGTGCTTTTTACGACTGCTCTTGAAATGAACATGTGGTTTTTGTTTGTAGTGAAGATGAGAGATTTTTTTTCGCTAAAGCATTTGATTTGGGTTTTCAGTCTTGTTTTTTATGGATAATTAAATCTGGTAGACAAAATTTGTCTTTTTTTCCTTACTTTTTTTACAAGGTCAACTCTTACAAATGCTTACAATAAAATGTTTAAAAACTTGTATTTAAACAAAAAGTGACTGAAGTAAATAAAGTATATTAATACGAAATATTTGAAGCATATACCTTTCGTGTAATATACAGAATAATATTGAACAACGCGTTTATATTTCGGTATTTTTATGGATTTAGGCTTAACTACACAAAACCCTCCGGCCTGTGAGTGACATTCGCGATAGAAACCTCCGGCCTTGGAGGTACGCACACGTTTGCGTCCTTCGTCCCAAAAGGGTTAATAACAAAATATAAATGTGTGGATATATATAAAATTTTCCAACTACACTCATGGAGAAAAAAAATAGAGCACCAAGAAGGAGTCGTCAAAATAAAACGAAATGTTACATCCGTAATGACTACTTTGATATAAGTAAATAATTAGAAAATCAAAGAAAAAGGATTATTTATTTCAGAGAAAAGGCAAAAGAACGGGGTATTTAATGCCCTGTTGAACCCCCTCTAGTGCAAATGCACGATGCAATACGATCGAGCACTGAGGCATACAAGTTCTGTATGATATCTTGAGACATTTCATTCCATATTTGCAGTAACTTTGCCTCTAGATCGTTCAAACTCGTGGGATGACCATCTGGCCGTCCCGACTAATCTCAGATATGCTCGAATGGAGACAAATCTGAGAATCAGGCAGGCCAAGGACGGGTAATAACAATGCAAAGAAAGTCTTGTGACACCCTTGCAGTGTGAGGCTGAGCATTGTCTTGTTGAAAAATGGCTCCTGGGAGCCGTTACAGGAGTGGCAACACATGTGGTTACAGGATGTCATAGTGCCACGGATCAATACTAGGGGTGACCATGTATTGTAGGCAATGACACCCCATACCATTATACCAGCTGTGGGGGTGGTGTGTCACTGTAAAGCAAATGCAGGATTGAGGCGTTCACCGCAGGATCCCCACACAGGAACACAATTGTCATCACTGCTGAGATTGATTCTGGATTCGTCGCTAAAGACGACCTGGTTCTATTCCGCTGCAGCCCAGTTTCCTAGTGCACCACTCCAAACGGTGGCGTCAATGGGTGGGCGTCAAGGGCAGCAAACTTAATTGGCGCCGCGATCCCAAATGTCCTTCAGCTAGGCGCTTTCGTATGATTCGAGAAGACACAGGGGCCCCTAGTGCAGGTGCTACCTGTTCCTGGATGGAGGCCGATGAAGCAGTTGGCTGTACGCGTGCATTTTTTACGATGTGGTGGTCTTCTCAAAGACTGGTAGTGTAATCGACATCTCTCGGATCCACTGGACCCAGCACATCCTCCCAACACTATCAAAGTGGCCTAATTGACGAGCTACTCGCCTAGCTGACCACTCAGCTTCCATCATGCCGATGATTCTCCCCCTCTCAAACTGCAACAGCTGCTCATATTGTGTTCAAAATTGGCGCAATGGCATTTCTACCTTAGCTCTTCCTAAACGATTCAGTACGCTCAAACAAGCTTTGGTTGCCTGTTTTATACTCCCCGGAGAACGACGTTAAAACCCATCTACCGGCTATACGTAATGTACAATCACGCTGCATTTCTGATTATTTGCATATCTCCCCGACATGTACCTTCATGCCAAGTTTCGTTATGATGCCGCAATTATTTCTTGGTGCACTAATTTTTTGTCCATGAGTGCATTTTCAGTATTTGGAAAGATAAAAAAGCTTTATGAAACAAAAAAATGAGATAATAATTTCTTCGAAATAAAAATCACTTTGCTTTAAAAAATAAAATAATATGGTTATGTGTAGAATTTGTATTTAAAATGACAAAGTTCAAATTTGCCGTGTGCTGGTGTAAAAGTTTGAAAAGGGGCATCCTCGTCACTTGACCGTGGCTCAGAATTATAAGGTCCGTTGCCAATAGCCTACGAATTGCTTCAATTGCGACACTACAAGAATAAAAAAAAAACTTTAATTCCTTTGTATTTAAACTTTCCGGGCATATCTAATACCTTAACACGAAAACCAAAAATTTCGTATCTTTATCATAAATTTCTGTTTCAAATACTACATAATTATAAAAACTTGGATTATTTAAGGATAAAATAAACATTTTTAATCCTAGGATGGTCTTGAATTTTACTTATAATTACCCATATAAGTTTTTATAGGCATTGTGGCTGAACATAGAAAACAATCTATTATAACTGATCGGCACTCTGTACGACTCTATAAATGTGTCAATATTTGCGTGGATGGAAGTTGATAAATTTTTTAACCCGGCATCACTCGCGGGAAAAAAACGACCTAAGGTTCTCGCCCAAGGTGTGTCATACGCAAGGGTGTTAACATTGTGTTTTTACCGTAAAATTTGTATACAAAGGTTAAAAAGGAAGAAAAGTGGGAATTACAACATGTATATTACATTTTTCACACTAAAATTTAGTTTTCCTGTTCTTTTATAGGGCATTCAGTGCATTGTTTACACACTCCTTTAATCTCTTCGTGAATGAATGCGATGCTTTCACTGGATCTTAAATTTTTTTAATTTGTATCTTTTCAAACTAAACATGTAGAAGTAAACTTCTTATTCTTTAAATTTAAAAATTTTGGAGTTACTTTTTAATTTCTCTATTTTTTGTTCCAGCAATAGTTTTTTTTTAAAAAAAAGTTCATCTGAAAGTAAGATTGTACCAGTTTTGGAAGTTTACTCACCTAGTATCAAATTTTACAAACAACTTGTCATTGGTTTCAAACATGTCAATTTTCAGAGTTTGTAGTAATTATATTATTACCTCTATTTCCTTCAACCCCTTAAATGCCGAATAAAAGCTATTTAAGTTGCTCACTAGTGCCACAGTTTTTCACATAGGTATGGTATGTGGAGTATTGGAAGGGAAAAGAAAGGCACAAATATGAAAATTAGTAAATCTGAAATAAGAAAACCTTTCCCCAAACTGCCAAGGTTATTTTATTGCATTCCAAACCATTCGGAATATTTTATTGATAACAGCTCTTAGAAAATAATAGTATTTACGAAAGACCTATATATACATCTTTGAAACAAAACGCAATGGTTATGCGACACGGATATATATTCCAGTGGCAGTTAAGGGAGTGGAATTTAATGTAAGAGAAGTAAAACTTCTCAAGTGCTTCTGACGCCTATTTGGACAGTAATAGTGTAAATGATTATGTGTAGTATATAAGCACTTAAGCTGTACAACATTTATTAAATTGAACCTAAGTTTTAATATTTTGTAATAATTTTATAAGCTTACATAATTTTTTACTGCAAAAAAGTGAACTCAAACAAAAATATAATAATATTTAATTTTAATTTTATTTTAATGCATTGTCAGGTAAATTCCTATCGTCATCAGTCTTTTAATGAGTTACTGTACTTTTATTGGCTTCTTGTCTAATGCAACTATCAACTGAGATTTGAAGGCTTATATTTCATATGAATAGTTGCCGTATTTGTATCCTCATTTATTTACCAGTGATGCTTGTTTTAGATGTACTGAAAGTGCATTAAAATCACACATATCAAGTACAACAAGTCATTTCCAAAGGATGCAGATACAAAACCAATTTATATTTGCAAAAGAAGGACATTTTCCTTGCAGATTTCAAACAAAAGAAGAAACAGCTTTAAAGGATCTCAATCTCGAAAATATTTCATTAGAAGAATCCTTTCGTATTCTCCACACAATGCAATCTCAAGCCAAACAAAAATTCACCGCAAAAGAATTATCAATGTACTTCCAAATATTCCTTACCAGACTAGAAGGATGATCGATTCAAAATAAATAGCTTTACCCTTTCCCCGAATTGGATTCTCAACTTTATCATGATGCAGACCACTTCGACAGAGAGAATAAAAAGAGAATTTCTTTAAAAGAGTGAAAGGGAAAAGAAAGAAAAAAGAAGATGGAAAAAGAAAACCGTGAGATTAAGAAGGCGGATGTATCCCAATCGAAATTTTAGCCGAAGCTCTTTCTTCTATGACACAATACCTGTAAAGGTAAAATGACAGAAAATAACTAAACTAAAAAAGTAGAGAGAAGCAGGGGGAAAGGGAAAATTCTAGACACCCTACAAATAAACTGTTGCTGCCCGCCGTGGACGGAATATTTCAAACGTTAGCATGGATCAAAATATCGACTTGTCTGAACCCGTGTATCGATATTTCTTGGTGACCGTCAGCGAAGCTGAGATAACACAGGGGAGCTCGCGGCGTGTATTTTTGGACGCTCAGGGACCGACTATTCATTAAGAACCTAAATGTGAAGGTCTTTGATTTTTTACATTCAATTTTAGTTGTTATTTAGTCAGCATATATGTCTGAATAAATCCACATAAAAGTGTTTTGATAAATCAATGAATATGTTACCATTAAAGTATATAATTCATAGAATAACTAGTATGAAATAATAATTATAGATCATTAAAGAGTACAACAAATAATTTCAAAGTTATTTTATAAATTTATTGTTAATAAAAAGCTAAAAATGTTTTAAAATATTGTATTCTTATACCGGGTGATTAATTGATTAATGATAAGGAAAAGCAGATGATATAATTTATTATTGCTCCTTACACAACAGTGATTCAATAGAGATGGTGCAGGTGAGAGAAAAAATTCATGAACTGAATGGTCCTGACTAGACTAATGTATTTTAATGGAACCCTAGCCATTGAGGCATCCCAGGCAATGAATTGGCTGACTCTCTGGACAAGCTTGGCTTCAATCTCCCACAGCCTTCTGGTAACTTGTCATGCACACAGTCCTTTTCAAATATTTCGAGATCCGTAGGAAAATATATTCGCCGAATTGAAGAGAATGAAGCTAGGGAAAGATATGGGAAACCCTGCTCTATAATCCAGTCCCAATGGGTCTTCCTAGACAGGATTTCTCTGCTGCTCTTAGAACTTTGACCGATCATAACTTTCTTCAGCAACACCTACAAAGAATTAGTGTGATAGACACTCCAGACTGCCCTCTGTGTCCTTTATGGAGAGGCTTTGAATTTTGTTCACCTGACAGTTTTTTCTCTACTAAATGCAGCACTGTTCTCCATCCTCCCCCTCTTATTTAAAAAAAAATTTCAAATCACTCTTGCATTAAATGTTTCATTTTACAGGTAGATAACATATTCCTGCAGAAAGTATTGCTTGAAAACAATTTGCAAAAATATTTGTTACTAATCTCAAATGTAAAACACTAACATAAATATACAGACTAAATTCTACGTTTAAAAACAACGGAATGAAGGGTATACACAAGTCCGTGATTTCAAAGCAACTATAAGCGGTTCAAAGCTGTCTCTACTAGAACGGTTTAAAGAGCTTTCGAGTCCAGTGTTACATACTTTAACAGTGAAGTAATCGTTATTCTATAGAATACCTAGTTAAATCGTAGAATTCAATAATTTTATATACTTTAATTGACTTGTCACTTCCTTTCATGAAATACATAATTATTCTTTAAAATAACGAATTTCACACTTTAACGGTGGAACGTCCTAGGGAACCGTGCTCACCTGAAAGAGGTTTGGAGCTACAAAACGATCCTCCAGGAAACAATAACCCTCACGATCAACCTATATTAAGGAAAAATACACTTATACGCTAACATATACATCTTTCGATACTCTTAAAAATATTCCTTATTGATAATTCAAACATATGAGCAATAGTTTTTTTTTTCTAATCTTATCCGTCACTACAACAGAATTTGATCTTGGGAAATGTGATATTTTGTTATCAAATGAATCAGATTTCCTGAAGATATCAATACCAATAATTTTCAAAAAAGAATAGGAAAAACCATTGAGAATTATAATATCAGCAAATATCACAATATTTAAGGAAACATCCCATCTATAGAAATAATATCTAATTGGACCAATAACAGAAGATAAGAGATTCTAGGTATTCGCATCATGAGTAAAATGATTATAACTCCAGGGCTCCTGCCATAAATATGAATTAACAAGTAACCCTTTATGTAACACCTGCAAAGAAAAATAACGATTTGGAACACATTCTCTTAATTAGTGACAAATATTCTTCTCAAAGAAATAACTTGTGGAATATACTGAAGATAGATACATGCAAAAACACCACCTTCAGAGAATTTTTGGAACATGCCATTGTTAATAAGCAACTTTTCAGGGCTTTTTTTGCAGAAGATGAAGTTCTTTGATATATATTAAGAAAGGAAAGACACATATAACAATTTGCATAGATATTCACATTCATATCAAGGGGATAATACCATTTGCTGCTCCATATCCCACAAGAACTGAACTGAACTTAAACAGATTCATAAAAATGTAATGTTGTATGTGCAGTTAACTATTAAATGGATGGATTTGCTTATTTTTCAATAAATGTTTCTAGAGACAAATTATAGGACTATATTTATCAAGTCTACAGTATATATGTCTGCTATTATTATAATTGGAAATGTGTGTGTAGGTTTGGATTGAGTTTTCACTAGAATTTTATTGCTCTATTGAGCATATATGTGTAGAGACAACTTTATTGTGAGTTAAATGTGTCTCCATAAATAAGCTTCCATGTAAAAAATTCACATAAATTCTAATATTTTTATTTGATGAACATTACTTCTAATATTATGATGTAAAGGATTTTTATCCATGATTGAGGGATTACTCAATTTAAATACAAAACCAAATAAACTATTTCAAAAATGGAATAATAGAACTTCAAGTCATATTATTCAAATATTTATTCAACCTCACATTGGAATTAATTATTAAAAGTAATATAATTCTTAAGCTATTTTATTAAACGCGCTACTATTGCACCCAATTAGCTATTTTGGAGAAGGATTTTCCAAGACAGCTCCGAGACCATGCAAATACAAAACACTATTGCATCCTTTCTCTGGTTATATCAGATAAGTAAGTTATATTTTGGGATAGTTTGTGATGGATCTTCCCATAATAAACTTATTACTATTTACCATGGCTTCCGCTCTTACCTTCATATCGGGTTCAAATAAGGATCCTTAGAGTTAGTTACGCAGACATCGGGATTGTCGTAAGAAATATACGTAGTAAAGATATAAATTGGATATAAAGTACTAACCTTAAATACATTTCAGAAAGATATATTTTGAGAATTCACGAGACATATAATATAATATTGAATCTAATATAAATAATGAAATATGTGTAATAGGCTATATTATTTGTAGAAATAAAAGCAATGCTAAGCAAAATGGCATTTAATTGCAGTCTTTCTGAACCTCCCAAAAAACAAAAGAAATTACGAGAAAGTCTTTAAAATGCCAAGGAAATAAAAAAAACACTCTCTTACTGTGTGTGTTTTTAAAAATCTTTGTAAATTTATAAACCCAAAATTTCAAAACTTTTTTGCGTTTTTGATTGTATAAATGATTAAAGTTTTTCATTGGTTGGTAGAGAAAGAAAAATGTGCGTATGCCCATAATTAGACAAATTGTGTTTTAATGTTGCACTCTTAGAGAAGTTTCTAAACTCGTTTAAATAAGGTAATTACTGGTTAAAGCATGTTAGAAGAGGGACAGAGAAAAGTGCATTCAAACTTATTACTGTACAACAATCTAGATTATATCTACAGAGGTATCCAAAATTGTAGACACTTTTAAGAATTTTTGTGTTTTTTAAATTTGTTTTCTGCTAAAAAAACATTACGTTTCACAAACCATAAAGTCACATGTATCATTTTAAAGAGGATTTAATACTAAATTCAATACAAAAAAAAATTCAAATATTCCCAAAACAAAAAAAGTTAAGCTGTGATAATTTTCGATATATACTTGATAATGATTACAGCAATGCGTTATCAGTAGTCGGTAGTGTAGCCACAATTTTCTGTTACAGCTTTACATCAATGTTTCATTGTACTGATGATTTTTTTAAGCTCTTCCTTTGTTATTACATGGTACCAGGAAGCAATAAAAGCCACGATTATTTTGATTTTACTTGATGGTGCCTCCTTCGGACAAGAGTTTTCAAACGATGACAAGTTTTCGGTAGGCTCAAGTCGGACTGCTTCCTAGATTTGGATAACAATTTCTTGCGCTTTGTACGTAACCACTTTTTCTGGAATTTTGCTGTGTGGCAGGGAGAACAATCCTGAAAAATAAATGAAACATCGTTGGAGGGAATGAGTGAGTGAATATGAACGTTGCAATTCAGTTACTCGAGGACTTTTGGCGAAATACCTTTTAATTTTGAGTTAATGCCAGGGAAGCATTGTTAGAAGCGAGATTCGTGGTGGAAGGAAGAGGTGTAGGTTTTAGAATAGTGTCAGTTTATTTTATGGCAATTCAGTGTCCCATCAATGACTTAAAGATAACCAATACCATCTGCTGATATGCATGATCGAATACTAACAATAAGTGGGGGCTTCACTGTTGTCTGAATGTAACTCTACTTCTATTTTACGTTTTACATATTTTCGGCCATCACTACCAAATAACGCTCCATATAACTTATGGCCACTGATTATCAGTTCAATTAATGTGTTTTGTTGACACATGTAGTCTTTTTTTCTTTGCCCTATCGTTAACGGAGATAAGGATTTTTTCATGGAATTCTACCACAATTTATTCTAAGTGCTTGTTTATTTAAAATGCTTACTTCAAAGCTCTTAAATCTCATCTAATCTAATATTTCATATTTTTCGCTTTGACATTTGCATGATGGGCATTCTCATATCTGTTTAAAATAGTATTATTTATTCCGTTTTATGTAAATATTTGAGTTATTATACAATTTAAGAATTTATACACATTTTAAATAAGAATGCATGGAAATAAAAACACACTAAAAGTTTTGGAAAATATTGGATTTTTGAAACTTTCTAGTAATGATGGTGACAAACTAAAAATATAACATTAAAATCATAATCTTGTTGGCACTATTATTATTTATTACAGGTATGTTTAACAAAAAAACTATATAAATGTATTTAATCAATTGAATCAAATAAAATTAATTTTGCAATATTTTTCTCCTTATTTTTCAAATGTTTTGTTTGTTTAATAACAACTTTATAAATTAACAAGCAGTTAAAATTTCAGTCATTTGCGTTTATGAAAGTAATATATGTCCTTTCAACACATTGGAGAAAAACGGAAAGAAGAATCAAATAATAATCTTTTAATGAATTTTCGTTTATTGTTTTTTGAGCTTAAAATTTCATGCTGCTTTCCTGGAATTCACAGGAAATAAAAAGAGCCAACCTGTGGAAAGCAGGGTAGTCACTAATTTATTAAGATTATGGTTCTTCAACTCGTTTTGTTTCGGGAAAGGAGGAAATAAATTAATTTTCCCTAAAAAAAGGGATATGGCTTAAAAAGTGTTCACTGCTTTCAGTAAATGTAGAGATATTTCTTTTATATTAAACACTTGATTTAAATCTATTTTACTTTTAAAAAACAATACTTTTTAATAAAGAAGGAAAATTTCTGTGATTTAATTCATCGGGTTATGTCAGAAATCAAAGTTACAGTTGTTCTATTACTCTTTTCTTAAGTGTTAGGTACTTCAGATATTTTTTTTTAAATAAAGTTATCATTTAAAAATAACATATTTAATCAATTTTTTGGAAAAATGTATGTGGGAGACAACAAGGGTCTACAGCTTTTGACTTTCTTCTGATTTATTTAAAACTTAACAACAATTAAAGAAAAATAGCTAATTTCTAACAGATAGATTTCCATGATGTGACGACGACGGGGACGCCTGTTAGCGCACCTCAGTCTCTTTTTTTTCTCTCTGTCTTCTCTCAGCAAAAGTTTTGGTTTTACTTTCGATCAGCTGCGCTCGATGATGACTCCACGACCACCTTTTCCACATGTATATATATATATATATATATATATATAATACTATGATTAATGAACATTTTTTAAACAATAAATCTTTCAATAGATTGGAATTGTCAGATAAAGAAATTACTAATTGAATCAATGCTATATACAAGAAATTGAATGTTTCCATTCATAAGATTAAGTTTCCATATATATTTTTAACACCTAAATTTCATAAAAATCATGTTAAATTTAGAACAGTAACAAATGGTTTTAAAACTTATATCACTGCTGCAGGTAAAATGCTGCACAATATTTTGCAAGAATTCATCAATAAGCAATGTAATAAAGCTATAATTAAAAATAGTACAGAAATTATAGATTTTTTTAAAGATAAAAATACTTATTCAGTTCATAGTTATGACTTTGAAGATCTTTTTAACTCTATTGATATCAATGATGTAATTAGGGTAATTTTAGATAATCACAGAAATTATAACCTTAATATTAATTTACAAAAATTTAGAACTCTAATAAATTTTGTCCTAAAAGAAAACTACATTAAATTTAATGGTTCTCTGTACAAACAAACCAAAGGTTTGCCTCAGGGTGGCCCTGCTAACAATAGTTTGGCTAATTTATATTTACACTTTTACGAAAATAATTATATTATTAATAATGATTATTACATTTTTAGATACATAGATGACCTAATTATTTTTGGTAAAAATAATAATTATAATCCCAATATCAATTTTTATCCGGGATATTTAAAGCTACTTAAAATTAATAATAATCCTGTTAAAACTAATTACTTGGATGTATCATTATATATTAAGGACTATAAATTACATAGCAATATTTATGATAAAAGAGATGATTTTAATTTTAACATTCTTAAAGTTCCCTCCTGGAATTCAAACTTATCCATCTCAATATATCGAAATATTATTTTGAATTATATTTATCGTAACAAGGTATTAGTTAGTGATAAATCTAATATATATTTAAATATTAATAACTTTATGAAACATTGTATAGAACAAAGTTACCCTCTTAAATTTATAAAAAGTTATATAACAGTTAAATAAAAAAAGTTTTTTTCAGTTATACAGTTTATAGATAGATGGCGCCTCTAGCTAAGTAATTTTGTAATAATATATTTTATTAAAAATTAATCGTTTATGTCTGGATGGTATTTTTTATTTTCTATAAATTTTAAAATAAAATATAGAAATTTTAAAAGTATATATATATATATATAGTAATATTGCTACTTTATCAATACATAATAATTATATGCGTTACTGTTGTTGTCAATAAGAAGCGAATATGTATTCACATGGTAAGTCTATTAGTTTGGCTTTGATTTTAAATATTTTAGTAATTATTAAAGGCTATAACATTATAGTATTACATTAATAGATTATGGTTTTATCTATAATATAGTTAAACTTCTCTAGAAATTTATTGCTTTCCCTATGGCCCAGAATACTGGCAAATTCAGGTGAAGGTTGGCTGGCCAGAAAACTTTGTTTAAACCTGCATTCCTAGTTCCTAAGGCTGGGAGTTTGCTTTTAGTATTTCTGTGGCTAAATCTTTTCTATTATGACGATAGTTATCTTAGGTATATAACTATTTTTAGTATATTTTTGTAATATATATATATATATATATAATAACACTAACTTTATTTACATAATTGAAGTACTAGTTTATTATAATTATTGCATTTCAAATTACATTTACACAAAAAATTTAAAATTTAGACAACAAAAAAGCGATTAAATATTTGCTAGAAATAAAATAAAATAAATCTATAGTATATCACTTCATTTTTTGTTACTTTAACGCCTTCCCGGATTCTTTTATTTTTGGATGATGGATAAAAAAATGGTTTTTTTGTATCCTTATTTTAAAAAATGTCTATGTTTTTAAACATATAAACATCATTCTCAAGAAAATTTTCCTAAAATTTTATGTAAAAAAATCTATTTAAATAAACGCGTAATTTTTCTGCAAATTTGGCTTTCTGAATGGCAGAAATCATTAGACTTTGGAGTCGATTCACACTATATAAATTTAAATATAAATATTAGAATACTAAACCTTAATCTTGAATTACACATTTTATTTATATATTTTGCATTTATGTAAATGATTGTGAAATTATAATAAAAAATTGATCGTGTATAATAAATTCGAAAACAAGGTACTGCGCGTAACCCAACATTGCAATTGGGTGGTAGAGAATCTAGATTCTCTTCTTACATTTTCCTTTTATTGTCTGTCTTGAGCAGCATTGTCGTGTTCTTCTCTGTTGTAGGAATGTATTCAACTAAATGCAAGCCAGTAATTTATTACATCATGCTCTTTTATTTAGAAACATACTCTTTATACTATAGCTTATGATTTTTGATTCTATAGTAAGCAAATTCCCAATATCTTAAGATCTACGAATAATACTTCAAAAAATTTAATTTTGTAAAAATTACTTTTCTGACTAATGTACTTTTCCATATAAAATATACTCTATATTTTTTCAATTCCTATTATTAGGATTCTTCTCTCTCTCTATATATATATATATACACTCAAGAGCCAAAACATTATGACCACCTGTCAATAACGAGTTGGCCCACCTTTGGCGCGCAACACAGCTTCAATCTGCCTTGCCATGGATTCCTCAAGTCCTTGGTAGATGGCCGGAGACAGATTGCACCAGATGTTTAAGCAACGGTCACGCAAATCCGATATATTGAGAATTCGTGGTATTTGAACTCTGAGCTGCCGTCCCATGACATCCCAATGTTCTATCGGATTGAGATCCGGTGAGTTAGGCGGCCAAGACATTTACTGGAATTCAGCTTCCTGTTCATGGAACCATTCCTACAAACTTTTAGCCTTGTGACACGGGGCGTTGTCCAGTTGGAACACTCCATTTCCAGCTGGAAAAACAGAGGCCATGTAAGGGTGCAACTGGTCCGCAATGATGTTCATATACCCTGTAGCATTCATGGTCTGCTCTACCACAACCACCAAAACAAGAGAACGTCCCCCAAAGCATAATACCGCCACCACCGGCCTGTGTATGACCTACTGTACATTGAGGGAGCAACTGTTCGCCTGGAAGACGACGTATCCTGACATGGCCATCGGTGGGATGAATGACAAACCATGATTCATCTGACCAGGCAACTCTCTCCCTCTGATCCATGGAACAGACGCGATGTTCCCAGGCCGGGCCCAGGCGCAGTTGTCGATGACGCTTGGTATGCAAAGGCACTCGAGTGGGACGTTTGCTACGTAGCTCCATATCCAACAGTGTCCTTTGAACAGTGTGCTCCGATACTATTCTACTTGGCCTTGTATTGTATTGGGGTGTCAACTGAGCCACTGTCTGGCTCCGGTTTTGCTTCACCATGCAAAGCAGTCTCCGACGACCTTTTTCTTTGATAGCGTGTGGACGTCCAACACCATGTCGTCTACTGCTCGTTTCACCGTCATTCATCCACTTTGCATAAGTACTAACAACTGTAGATCGGGAATAACAAACAAGTCGTGCTGGTTCCGAGCCTTCGAGCCATTACAATCTGCCCTCTATCAAAGTCGCTTAGATCCGCAGCCTTTCCAATATCACACAGAAGTAAGTGAAGGAATGATTCTTCAAACTCTCCAGCAGCAGTTAAATACCACTTCCACCCGATCATGTGCCTTCCACATCATTCAGGCTAGTTCCTTGCAAAATGTATGGATGGTCATAATGTTTTGGCTCTTGAGTGTATATATATATTTATCTTGTTCAAAATTTAAATCTTTAATAAAATACTTTCTATTCATCCAATCAAGTTCAAATAAATTTGTTTTAAACTTGTAGTGGATGACACTTGATATTAATACGGTTTTTTCGAAAATTGATTCCTTAATTAAATTAATTACTGGTTTTCGATGCCACCTTAGATTCGTCTCCACTGTTGTAACAATATAACTGTTAAAACAATGACAAAAGTTGGCGTCGAAAACCGGTTTTTCAGCCAAACTAGCCAAACGGGGTGTGCATTGTTACAACACAATGCAGACAAATCATGCTCTTTTTTCAATTTCTTCTATTAGTTCTTCCTCTCTCTATATGCATATATTTGTATACCTTGTTCAAATATTTTCAGTCTATAATAAAATACTTTTTATTCATTTGTTCAAAGTAGGAATTGACTTAAATTTATTTTATATTACTTGTTCGGTTTAAACTGCTTTTAAATTGTTAAATTATTTGCAGTTACACGTTTTTTGACTGAAATGCTTATCATAACTGAAAAGATACTTTAAAAAAAAGAAAATCTACTTGTTTTCTTATTTATTTATCAAACCATTGTTACAATGTAATTTCGAAATAAAAAAAAGCATCAACATTTACGGGTTTTCCAAGCATGTCAAAATAACGCTTTATGTGTTTGTTCATTGTAAGGAAGAAACTTCTGAATACATTCACGAACCATTAAAAAAGCATTCTCATTTTTGTTAAGTGCATTTATGTTGATTGTTACAGCCATTATAAAAGATTTTCTAATTTTTTTAAAAAAAAATATAGCAGAATCTCTTTTTATAATTGTTTTTGAAAACATTTAGGAAAACTTTATTTTTTCAAGCATCACCCGCTGAAGAAATTTTTTTTTCCAATTTGCAAGAAGCAGGATAATTTTTCATCATAGTTATAATATCTGTATTCAGTTTATTTCTTCATCTCGTTACAATTATATAATGTACTTCTTTGATACCGTAGCTTTGTATCTGCATCCATTTTTATAAATTAAATGTACACATAACTTGTAACTTACTTTCTTATAATTGTTTGTCATTATTGAATCTGAAATAATGTAGAGCCCTCTCTGCACAAAGTAAACTATAAAAGATACTGAATTACGTTTTAGCGAGAATAAATGTGGAAAAATACTGCGCTTACAGTATTCATAGACTTACACCGAAGTGGAATATTTTCAGTGGTAGTTAATTAAGCTTATTTCAAGATTTAGTATAAGTATTAATTTTCATTAGCTGTTTAATTTATGTTATCATGTAATCTAGCGTTTAAAGAAAAACTAACACCCAAGGACCTTAATAATAGAAACAGTTAATTAAGAATAGGTATGAAATACTGATGATATTGAGCAATTGATGTCAATAACCAATATAATCTCAAAAGCAGTTTTTTATTTCATTTGTTTTTACTTTCTCAAATGTAATACCATCCGTGTACAGAGCGCACCGGTGTTAATGACACCTGTATATTCAAACTGCATTTTTGAAATATTTAGATATATTCGTCGTGTAACGCATTTCCCCTTTCTTAGGAAGGAACCTGAAAGTTCAGCATGTGTAATGCTCTTACTTTTGAAGTTTTTGTTCGAGGTACTATCTCAGGTTCTAAAAAATAATATACTTTTAGAACCACGGCCTTAAGCTCATTAGGTAACCATTTCTTTTAATTATTAGTATTCCGATCTATGTAAAAGTCTAATTTTCTTCTGTGCCCGTTTCTCTTTTTACCTTCTCAGACTATCATTTTTATACCTGGTGTATAGCACGCTTTTGTAGAGTTCGA
>BMAO01026778.1:0-46059 GCA_019973975.1 Trichonephila clavata | reverse complement strand
TTTTAGTTACTTTTAATTAAATAGTTAAATTAATATATATTTATATATCGTGAATCTGGTAGTGTTGGCATGTAGTTATTTATGTTGGTGTTGTTAGGTTCTTAATAAACGAAAACTTTTGAATTAATTTTAATCTTTTTTATATTCATTGTCACAGAAGGAAATTTAACAACGTTTGGATAAATAATTAACTAAATTGGACACACACAAAAAAGCACAAACAAGCAGCGACAATCACATAGCGAAATACAAGAGAACGAGCACAAAGCACTTTTGCTTTATATAACGGCAGTGAAGGTCGCGTGACTCCTTCCTAACGGGAGCCACGATTGGTTAGAAAAGGGAGGAAGCGAGCTTCTGATGCAATGTTATTATTCGATTACTATTAAAATTAACGCGTTAGTCATGAACCAAAGAATTTCAGTATTTTAAATGGATACTAAATGGAATTATTACATATATGTATGTACATAAGACAGAATCACAATATTAAGTGACGAAATAGAAAGCGATTTTCCTTTCCATATATGGTGTTGGATTATTTTGTTTGTTTGTTACTATTTATTCATTAATTAAGTTTAATTATTCTAATAAAATAGTATAGTAAAAAAAGGTATTCTCAAATATTAGGCCCTCCCAGGTGGGATTCGAACCCAAGACCTTAGAATTAGAAATTCAACGAGTTACCCATTGCGCTACAGGGACAGAACGAACGATTTTCCTTTCTATATATGCTGCTGAATTATTGTTTTTGTTTGTTACTATCTATTCATTTTTTTAATTTAATTAATGAATTAATATTTGATAAAACTGTATTAACATCAAATGCCATCCACTACAACATTAAAAGATTTTATTTGAACTTGAATGGATGATAGAAAGTATTTTATTAACGATTGAAAATTTGAACAAGACAATAAATATATATAGGGAGAGAGTGAACTAACAGTAGGAATTAAGTAAAAAAGTTCGTTGCCAATAAGCTTAATACCAGGTGACAAAAGTCCAATCAACTTTTAAAAATTCAACAATTTATAAAATAATGTAAGAAAAGAGGTAAAATTCCACACACATGCTTGAAATGGGGTTTTAGTGAAACCAATAAAGAGTGCAAAAAGTGATCAGTAGATGGCGATTTATATGACATTTCTTAAGAATGAATTACCCCCACTAACAAAATAAATCTAACCAATCTTTCAGTGATTTCTTTTCTCTATTTTCCCCCTAAAACTCTAATAAAACCGCCCTTCTTCCCAAAAGAGTTCAACTCTTGTCTCCCTTCAAAATAAAATACTTTCAAAGAAACCTTGTTTTATATTTTGTATTTCGAGAAGTTTATTTTTACCTACGGGCGCTCTGAAAGAGAGAAAAAAATTGCTCGTCTATCAAAATTTCCATTTCAGAGAAAGTAAAGTCAAAATATGATATTTCGTTTTTTGTCGAAATGGAGTAATTTATAAATATTTTTTTGGAATGGAAAAAGAAATTATTCATCTGGAAGCAAATGGATTTTCTGCATTATTTAAAATGGGTCTATTTTTAAATAATGCAGAATTTGTTTGGGGTACGTTTTTACGCTTTGCAAAAATCTTGAACGTGGAAAAACAGAGCTAAAACTCATCATTTTATCAAGTAAAAATTCGTAATTTTTTTTTTTGAATTACATATTTTTTTAACTTGACCTTAAATAGCTGAATTTATTAAGTACGGAATAGCTGAATTTATTAATTAATAGCTGAAAGTATTAATTAATAGCTAAAATTATTAATTAAAAATGTATTAATAGTTGGATTTATGAATTATTCTACGGATAAATAGAATGTTTTTAAACCTAATGATCATTTCAAATGATTAATAGTAATTATTTAAACACTTCATTTGTGCAAGTCTTCAATTCTTTTAAGAACCAAAGATTACGTTAAATTATGAAGAAATAAGGGAAAATATAGAATTAATCGTTGCTTATCGGATACTTTATATAGAAATCGTGGTCGCTCATTAGTCTATACTTTTATACAATAAAAATTTTGGCCTTTACGTAATAGACCATCGACCAAATCCGTTAAATCAAAAATCATCGCTAAATGCTGCGACATGCAACTAATAATGGAAAACTATTCCAGCGCTTAAAAGCTTAATAATCTTGTTCGTGCATGTTCACATATAATAGCCATTTATATAGGTTGGACCGACGTTTCTTAAATTGTGGAACGCGCCCCCCTTGGGGGCATGATAATTCTATGAAGGGGCGCGAGCATGTAAAATAATTACCAATGACCCTATGCTCTTGCCATATATAAAATTATGTATAAAAATTAACACTTATCTTGATAATTTGTTTGATTTATAATTAATCCCTTAACTGCCGATTAAAAATTGCGCAATTCGCTCCCAATGTCATCGGACGTACTGTCAAGGTCTTTTTATTGCATTCCATAGCCTTTGGAACAATTTTATGAATAGCAATGCACAGAGAAAAGATCGCACTTCAGAAAGACGTATATATACGTCAGAAAAAATAACACATTGGCTGAGCGAGACGTTTAGGGTAAGAGGCGTAAGTCGTATTCTAGCTCTATCATCAAAGTATAGCAGAATTGAATTGAATACATTGCTATTGTATAAGGGGGGGGGCGATGAAAATTATGGTTGAATATTAGGCCGCAAAAATTGAAAGTTTGAGAAACACTGGGTTAGACCGAGACAGCTGGGGGCGTAGTTGGTTTGTTGCTGACCTTGTATGCTTAAGGTTGCGGGTTCGACCCTACCTAAGCCAGGGGATTTTCATGATGCAAAAAATCGTCGGCGCCCATATCGTATGATTATACGCCATGTAAAAGATCCTGCGAGTGCCTGTTTGCCTTGGATGTTCTGGGCAAAATTAAATTCCAGGGTGATTTCGCACCGTGAGAACTCAAGTGCCTTTCTCTGAAAAGAAACTGGGCCCAAAAGTTATATAGTGGCAATTGGTATCTACCTATATGATGTATCACTAAAAAGTTATACCAGCTCCCGGGAAACCTTGAAACTAACACAGTTCGCTTCTTCATATACAAAGCTCCGTCTCTCACAGGAAATCACTACCATGTAAATACAAGACATAATGAAATTGTCAACCGAAACTCTATGTAAACACTATTCTCTTGAAGAAAATGTGTGACTGATCTATACGCGTCTATAACTAACCCCTTGGGGACTTTTCTGGAGCAATAATATTACCAAGCAACTTTTACAGAAGCAAAGAGACGTAATTGTGCAAATTAAGCACATTATATAAATTCTGTATTCAGTTTTGGGGGTTAGTTGGTGAGTGCAGGATCGTTAATTCATAAAGTGCAATTCTGAGTTTATCAATTGAAGAAGTCTAAGAGAGTGTCACTCGACGGTGATTAAATCCGGATAAGGATCGTATTCAAGGCCTCAACTAGAGGACTAACTTCACAAAAGTACAAATATCGTAATTCTTGTTGAAATAGAAGTTTGGCTTATTAGTGCGTGACGTAGTTTATATTGAGCTTGTATGGGTTATCGTGGAATCAGTTTAGGGTCCGTATTATTATCCCAGGCTAACGAGTCTCACCTTCGTGCTCTGCTATCTGATCATTTATCTTAATTAGATTATTATTGTGCTTGCTTGATATTTTGGTAACAATAAAATAATTAGAGTGAATCATGTCTACTGATTATTCAGTTCCTCCCTCACATCTAGTCGAGTCCGAGAGTTGACAAGTTGGAATTAGAGGGAAGCAGGAACCGACAAGTATTACAAAAATACTTCATGTATGATGTAATAACATCTTTTCGTCCATTTCGTTGCTTATAAAAACTATCTCGATAGAATATTCTGTATTTGAAAATTCTAAATTAAAATTTGAAATCATGCACTTCAGTTTGAATTGAATTGGACTGGGGAAAAAAATCACAGATCGTGTTTTAATTCACTTGGATTTAATTTCTTAAATATCTTCAAGCATGTGTGTGAGATCTTTTCCATTTAAAAATCATCTCTCTCTAAGTCAGAGTTTCAACTTGAAAAATAAGCTTTTATAAACTTTGTGTTTGGGGGGGGGGGAATAATATATGTGGTTCATGAGGGATCTGTTAATAGCAACTTACTCAACAAATGGCTTGTTAAAACCTCTAGAAAACTTCTGATTTTGGTAACGCCCAATAAAAGTAAGAAAGCATTGTATAATTTATACTATGCAAGTTTTTGTTTCATATCTTTTACTTTTCTGTATGAGCAAATAGATCGTAAAAACCACAGACGGGGTATTTGAATATAAAATAAAGCATTTTCTTAAGCCGGGGTCAGAAAACTTTCAAGAAAGTAGAACTAAATTGTGAAACAATATAACTAAGGTATCAATTTAGATGCATACGCGAGTACAGAAAGGGGCTGCTCTAGTGGTAGCAATCCAGACTATAGAGCTCTTACAAGGGGGCATTCCCTACTCGTCATCACCGATTCCGCTCTAATTTATAGAACATGTAGAGCTTGACTAGAAATGAAAGTACCCGTAGTAGGAACACCAGATGACCAAAATAAAATTGTTTCGTACCTTATGAACCATTTACTTTACACAGCATGCCGAGTACGATTTGGCGTAGTGGTAAGAGCTCGGACTCAAAATAAGATGGTCGTTGGTTCAAACCCCAGTGAGTAGACTTTTCCCCCCTCCATTTTTATGTTATTCATTTTCCAAATTCGGATAAAAACTACTATTAACGCTTATGGCATATTCCCCAATGAGGGGAGATAGTCAATAAAGGAGAAAAATTTATGTTTAAACAAGTCGGGAAAGATCGCAAATCCAAATTTTAATCAGTTAAAAATTAGTTTATTAAAAATTGAGGTTCTGTATGCCGTTTGCATATAAATAAAAATATGAATGAATGAATGAAATTATTAACTTCTTTGCTAAATTAGAAGAGGAATAATGTAAAAATTGAAAAAAGAGAAAAAGCCTACACACAGGAAACTGAACTCGCGACCATCGTATTACGAGTCCGAGCTCTTACCACTACGCCAACTCGTACTCGGCACGCAGTGTAAAGTAAATGGTTCATAAGGTACGAAACATTTTTATTTTGGCCATCTGGAGTTCCTACTACGGGTACTTTCATTTCTAGCCAAGCCCTACATGCTCTATAAATTTGAGCGAAATCGGTGATGACGAGTAGGAAATGAACCCTTGTTAGTAGTACTTTTCATGCTATATAAATAAAGTTTTACATGACGTTTAATATTCCTTCCAAAACTAAGAAATATCGAAGACATTTTTATTTCTGTGTAAGAACAACTATTTTCAAAATATAAAGTTGGGAATTAAAAAAAGAGATTCCTCTCTCCCCTCACTCTCTCTCTCTCTCTCTCTCTATATATATATATACAGTAGAACGTCGTTTATCCGAATCAATCGGGACCGGACACGGTTTGGATACGCGATTGTTCGGATAACCAAAACCGAATGCGATCCATGCAGTATATGATACTGGACACTACACAAATATTGAAAATCATCACATGCAGGAAACGTGCTTGAAGAAAAAGCAAAATAGGTGCAAAATGTCGCAATTTTACCTTGATTGTGGAAAATAATCACTTATTTTTCGCTGTACATTTTCGTTTTTTCACTGAAATGTCTCTGATTCTCTTCAGCAGCAGTAGTTGAGTAGGATAGCACACTGATTGTTGTTCATACCACTCCATAGCTGTCTCTAACGCAGAAATGCGTCAGTATTTGATGGACCCTTGCTACTTTCGTCGTTGTTGTTGTCCTCGTCTTCATCCGTTTCATCGTTGACAGGGTCGAATTCTTCTTGCACGAAAGTCACTATCCCGTCATCATTTAGCATTTGAAATCCACAGTCTTCTACATCGCATGCCATCCAGGTTTCTACATCAACAAAACTCTCCAAAAGAGCACGTATACACCCCCTCACTTGGAAACAAACTGACCTAATATTCGCGCAGATGTTTACCAAATCACACCTATGAAATTCCCCAAATATCTGTCACCTTGGGTTTTCCCATCACTTTTGGCCTTACAGGAAACAAATGTTGAGCATTGCACTGTTCGAAAACGTATCCAGACTTTGGTTCGTATATTTGATGCTCCGGATAAACGACGTTCTACTGTATATATACGCACTCTCTCTATGTATTATGCCCAATAATGCCGTGAGTACATTACTCTGAAATTTCGTGTTTATACAAATAACTAAATCTGATTTTGTGTTTGTTTTTACATATTAAAATATATAATTTCAATGCTCTCTTCTTATTAACTCTTAAGCATGCCATGCATTTTTTTTTTTTGTCATTTCAGTCGAGGGCTTAATTATCCATTCACAAATACTCCTTAATTCAGTTATTCAATTAAACAAACGTTACTAAAGTCTTTATAATGAGTATTTTCCAATGGCAGCATTTTTATCAATAAATTGAACTGTTTTTGATTTAGAACTAAATATAATATTTTCACTGATTTTCAATAAATTTTGTTAATGGAAAATAATTTAATACCACGAATCAACTGTTTTATAAACCAGTCAAATGTTTAAATGTGTATGGAAATACAGGGAGGGGGTTTCAATAAATAATTACAAAGTTAACAGTTTAAACAAAACAATTCTTAGAAAGCATAACTATTTTTCAATTCCTACTATTAGTTAAGACTATTTCTATCCTATGAGAGGAATCTGCTTACCAAATTTCAAAACTGTGCGTCTAATAGTTTAAAAATCGGAATAACTATTTATATCTCCTCTTACCCCCCTGCAATAACCCTTGGGGGGTCAACTTTCCCAATACCATTTGTAGCGGATATTTACTCCAAGAAAGAAACATGCCTACCAATTTTCAAGCACAGGTAGGTCAAGTAGTTTAAAAACGAAAATATTTATCTATTACGCCCCTTAATCCCCCGCAATGCCACTTGGGGGGCAATTTTCCCAAAACCCATCTTGTAGCTGATCTCTACTCTATGAAAGAAATCTATTTATCAAATTTGAAGTATGTGCGTCTAATAGTTTAAAAATGGAAATAATTATCTATAACGCCCCTAAGCCCCCGCAACGCCACTTGGGGGTCGATTTCCACCAAACTCATTTTGTACCGGATCTCTACTCAATGAAAGGAATCTGCTTACCCAATTTCAAGATTGTACGTCGAGTAGTTTAAAAATGGAAACAATTATTTATAACGTCCCTTAACCTCTGTAACGCCCCTTGCCCAAAATTTTGCAAAAAATCCGTTCTTAGGATCTCTACTCCCTGAAAGGAACATGTCTACCAAACTTCAAGTCTGTAGGTTGAATAGTTCCGGAGATATCGTGATTAGTCAGTCAGTGAGGGAGTCGCGGTTCTCCTTTATATATATAGTTTTTGAATATTTATTCGACAGCCTAGAATCCCAACTCTGATTTTTAAAAAAAATTTCAAAAACTTTCCCGGTTATATCGAGTACAAACAGATAGACATTTATACATAGAGAGAGATATATTTAACTTGTTCAAATTTTCAATCGTTAATAATGCATTTTAAAGCACTCAATTGAGCTGAATTTTTATATGCACGATTATTTTGTATGACAATACAGTAATTTAATCATAATTAATAAAATTTAATTTATTAATACTAATTATTCGAAGAATTACAAATACAGCCACATAAGCATCATTTTTGGCGACTGGGCGTCCATTTTGGCGACTTGTGAGAAAAAAACTTTTTCAAGCGCTCACTTGAGCTGAAATTTTATTTACACTATTTTTTTGGGTATACACTATTGTTTTGGGTAACAATACGATAATTTAATTATAATTGATTAAAATTAATTATTTAAAGAATTACAGATGCAGCCACGTTGGCTTCATTTTTAGCTACTTGGGTCAAAACTTTAAAAGATTCTTTTTCTCACGTTTCAAAGCATTCAGTTGAAATGAAATTTTATATACATGATCGTTTTGGATGACACAATGCGATACTTTAATGATAATTAAAAAAAATTAAATACCACTTAATGTTGCGATTCTGTCATGTATATATGCATATTTATATTAATTGTAACTATTTAATAAAAAGTACTAAAATAATTTTTTTGTTGATCTAAGTAGGAATTGACTTAAACTTTTTTTTACATTACTTGTTTAATGATGCCTAGAAAGATCTATCTGACTACGCAAATAACCGCAATTTTGTCGCCTCAGTTTTAAGCTAATACAGTAGAACCAGTTTTTGTGAGGTCCTATTTTATGCGATTATTTTTCTATCTTTTTTATGCGGTATATGAATTTTAATGACTTTATTGCAACTGTGTAATGTTTTCTATCAATGTATATATACACACACACTTCAAGACGCGTTGTTCATTTATTGTAAACAGTCTCTCGACAATGCACGTTCAATTGCTTTCTCTCAACGTGCTATCAACACGCGCTTGACTGAAGACGAAACTTTCAATGACAGTGACATGATTAATAATTTGATAGACTATAAAGACGGTAAAGAAGAACCGGATTGTTTGAGAGAGGCTAAAATACATGCAGGGATCCATCCTTCCAACAAATCGGAAAAGAATTTTCTTAAATTAGAAACCGATTCCGGAATATAAAATTCCCACATACACAAAAAGAGCTTCTATTGTACATATTTGGTTAGCGTAACGTTTGCAAGCAACTGACCAACCGACCGTCATCGCAAAAACTTATCACTTACTTTTATGGTGCCAAAAAATAAATCAATTGAAATTGTATCTTCAAGTGACGAAAGCGATTTAAAACTAATTCCTCACGAAAACATGCGCGATTTGGATTAAGACGGGTAGCAGTGAATTATGTACGTGCATTTTGAAAATTTCTTCGTGTATACAATAAGAAATTAAATTTTTTTTAAATGTTTCCATGTGTAACTTAATTTAGTATTTATTTTGTTTAGATGTATACTTTCTCATACATTTCGTAAACAATTGACGTATTTTCTAACTGTGACTTTTTTCTGCGTTTCCTCTCCACCGCATAAAAAAATTTTCTTTAGTATGTCGACAAAGAGTTGTTTGTTATATGCAAGTATTTATGGAATTTTCGAATATTTTTGTTTTGCAGTTTCTTTGTATGCGGTCCTTATCTACAGTACAAAAACAGGTTTTTCTGTAATGTTTCTGTGCACGAGTTTTTGGTTTGAATTCCTCTCCAACTGTTTTCGGCATTCAATAATTTTTAGCTTTTCAATGTTCCCCAACAATCATATATTCTGCACGGTCATCCATGAGTATAAAATCCATCTAAAGAAATTTTTCTCTTAAAACCTCGAATGTTGAGGATGAAATATGTCGATATTTCAAAAACCCGTATTGCAGTGAAAAACACTTCCGCGATTCTCGGAATTCTTGAAGCAACTTTGTTTATTACACTTAAAGCCTTTCGGAAATGGTGAAACTATTCATAAAAAAAAGTATCAGATAAAATTTTATTTCAAGCACTCTTGAAACAAAAGTAAAATTTTAAAAAAATGCAAATTCTTTAAGGTTTCTAAAAACTCTTAAGTTGCAAATTTTTCAATTTTTTGAAAAAATATATGTTAAAGCTTCAACATTTCTGAGCATTTTGATACCAAAATTTTGTTGATGCTGTAAAAACTTCCGAAGTTATAGAGAAATAACTAGTGATACTTTAACAAAAACCCTATCTTGTTCTTATCTTTAACTTCATTTTTCTCAAAACAACAAATTTTAGCTTGCGTGCAGGATTTCTCAGAAACTATTTATAATATCAATTTGAAATTTCATACATGTGTTCGAAATAAGGCTCTTCATAACTTATACAACAATTTTCAAAAATATTAAATACATTTTTTGTTTGAATTTTAATTTATATTTTCTTTAAATTTTTAAATTTTAGTTTTAATGGTATTTAAAAAATATTTCTTTTTCTCTAAATTTCTTAAAAGTTAGTGTAACTTCGAAAGTAAACATTTTTATACAAAGTAAAATTAAATTTGTAAAATTTTATCAATTTTGTACTTCAGAATCCTGCGCGGTGTAAAATACTGGTTTTCATATTTTTGAATAATTGCCCAATTTATATATTTCTTTATAACGTTTTAAATTTTCTCTCAAATTCTCTGAAAGATTGAGAACTAATGTAAATATATATGATTATCATGTGGTAAAAATTTCAAATGATTGTTTTGTTTTATTGCTAAATTAGATTGGTTTGAAGAAGGATGTTTCTTCGAGTGCACGATATATGTTAAGGGTCCTGAGACAACTTAATGACGCATAGCACTGCCTCTTCTCATTAAATAAATTCGTTTGAAAAACACTGAAAGAACTGATTTTACACTCGTACATGGCATAATTCTGAAAAATGCTAAGTGTAATATAGAGGATTATTACAGAAACAAATAAAGTGCTGCTTTATATCAATGTATTATTATTTATGTTAATCTGAATTTAAAATAATATTTCGCCAACTTTTCAATTGGCTCAATTCCTGTGACGTCATAGACACATGATAAGGATAACCACGTGCTCTTAGCCAATCAATTCAAAATCTCATGTGATGGCATAGTCACACAATAAAAAGGCAATCATATGTTTCTCGCTAAATCAGTTCATGAGCTTCGTTGTTAAAAACTTTTGATCTTTTCAGAAACTTTCTAAAAAATACAAATTTGATACGAGGCTGTTTTTTAGGTAAGGTCAGTTTGTTTTAAAAAAAACTAACGACAATATTTTGTTTCAAAAAACTTTTATTTTAGGATTGCACATACTTTTGCCTATTTTTCTACATAGTTGCCGAGTTTGTCAATGCACTTGTCATACCTTAGAACTAAATTTTAAGAACCCTCTTTAAAGAAGTCTGCCGCCTGGTCGGACAGCTAAGAGTTCACGCCCACTTTCACTTCTTCGTTGTCACTGAAGCGCTTCCCGCAAGACTGTGTATGAGGTACAAGAAAAGGTGGAAATCTCGGGAGCATGGTTGGGGTTGTATGGTGCATGGTCCAAAACCTCCCAGCCAAAAGAACCGATTAAGTCCCGAGTCGTTCAAGAAGTGTGAGGCTCTCATCTTTAAACTTCCTGACCCATTTTCGAGCTTTGTTGTCTCTCATTGCTTCAGTGCCATAAACTTCTGTTGTCTGGCGATGAACATCTGCAGCCGACATGTTTCTCGCAGTCAAAAAACGGATAACAGACCTATCTCCCCCTTGGCATGCGATTCAATCACCTTAAACATTTTAAAGAGGCACAACGAAGCTTACACGACTGCTACAAAGCAGGAAATGGCGCGAGTATGTTCGCTCATGCTGGTCAGTGACGCAGAGACTCGTTGCAAGGTACGCGCGAACTAGGAACTATACGCGCCAACGGGCCTTACTTAAAACAAGTAATATAAAAAAAATTTAAGTCAATTCCTATTTAGATCAACAAAAAAAATTATTTTAGTTACTTTTTATTAAATAGTTACAATTAATATAAATATGTATATACTTATGACAGAATCACACCATTAAGTGGCAATTCATTTTTATTAATTATCATTAAAGTATCGTCTTGTCATCCAAAACCATCTTGTATATAAAATTTCAGTTCAACTGAATGCTTTGAAATGTGAGGGGAAAAAATATTTTAAAGTTTTGACCCAAGTCGCTCAAAATGAAGCCAACGTGGCTGTATCTGTAATTCTTTAAAAAATTAATCTCAGTCAATTATTTTAATTAATTATAATTAAATTATCGTATTGTTACCCAAAACAATAGTGCATAAAAAATTTTAACTCAAATGAGCGCTTTAAAATGTTAGAATAAAACCTATTCTAAGTTTTGACACAAGTCGCGAAAATGGTCCCTAAGTCACCAAAAATAATGCCAACTTGGCTGTATTTGTAATACCTGGAATTATTAGTTTTAATAAATTAATTTTAAAATTATAATTAATTTACTGTAATGTCATCCGAAATAAGCGTGTATATAAAATTTCAGCTCAATTGAGTGCTTTAAAATGCATTTTATCAACGATTGAAAATTTGAGCAAGATAAATATACATATAAATATAAAGAGAGTGTAAATTAATAGTAGGAATTGAAAAATAGTCCTCATACATAGATAGATAAAATGCATTTTATTTAAAAGTACATTCATAAATTATTATTATTTTTTTTTTTTTTTGAATTTTAAAATCTTTTGGAGAAATTTTTTTAACATTTTTACCAGTTATGAAATTTGAAATTTTATCCAAATTTTACGAACAGAACTAGTGCAATTAGTTCAAAGTCTGTTTTAAATTCAATAGAGAGCACGTGTTTACCTTTGTCATATGACCATCCTGAATTGAGCCCATTAAAAGTGTTTAAGCGCACATGTGCAATACTTGATAAATATATTTCTCTATATAAAAAAGTTTTTAGTGACGCTGCAATGAAATTATTTATACACAAGATATACTTAGTAAAAATGGTTCGTATAAAGTTAAAATACAAATTAAAATGCGGAGATGAAGATTCGAAATTTACTTTTTTTCCCCCTGCTTACAATATATTGAAAAAGGAATGTTTCGTGATTAAAAAAATGTTCATCTAAATGGGTTTTTTTTTTCTTTTAATTACTATTGTTGAGGAATTTTGTTAATGGTTTCCCTACTTTTTTTAAAAATTTTCTTCCTATTTAAAAAAAAGCAAATTTGACGACTCATTAGACACGGAGAAACGTTCTTTTCATCTCATGTTGTAAGGGAACATATGAGGAAAAAAATAGCAATAACGTTAGAAAGTGTGAAAAAAAATCTCACAAGCAGGGTTGAGTGAATCAGTATTAATTATGCACTCATTTGAGAGTTAACATTCTAACTAATTAATATAATTAAAGTTTTGAATCAGCTTAGTTGGTATTTCGTAATTTGAATCACACTAAGGTGGAAAGAGAAAAAATCCGCTTTGAAAAAATTATATCTCTTTCAAAGTTAAATTTTAAAAAAAAAACATTTAAAGCTCAATTACAAAAGAAAGAAATTATATTACATCTATTTCTATGAAAATTGCATTCAATCCTTTAATTATGCTTTATGTTTTCTAGGATACAGAAAAATAGTATAAATAAATCTATCTTATGTAATTATCAGAAATGTGTAAAAATGTATTTCTAGGTAAACAGAGAAGAACTAATGCAAATAATTGGAAAAAAATGGCAGAAAATCCAAAATGACTTCGGCTTTTTCTTTCTTTCTTTTTTTTTCCAACATGAATAAGGAATTCAGGAGTAAAAAAATATTATTTACCAAATACACAAATATGTTCCTAAACATAAAAAAAAGTACAAAAAAAAAGAATACCCCTAAAAAAAGGCTTTTTTTGAAGAAAAAAAAACACTAGCTTTTCAATTAATAACGCATTGTATAATAAAAATAAAACGTTGTATTATTAAATGTTTCTTTTTGATTACTGATTGCAAAACTGCAAATCAATATCAACTACATCAAACATTCTGTGGTTAAGAATAATGCGGAGGCATAATTATTCTTCCACCATGTTTATTTTTAATTAAGGATATGACTCTAAGAAAGTAATAGTAATTATGTACTCATTTATTTATTTATTTTGCTTCCAATCCTTTATTTAAAAAATGCGAAGAAGCATGCGAGAATATTTGCGTATTGTGAAAGTAACGGTAAGGCAATTCATAAAAGAATATTAAATGCTCAAAAAACGATGAGAAAAAAACACCATTTTGTTAATGAAAAAGTACATTAATTCATATCTAACTAAAGAAATTTAGAAAAGTAACGTAGAATTATTCTATATTTACGCATTATACTGTCGATCAATTTCATCGAATAAAAAAACATCATTAATTTAAAAGACGTCGCCAAAAATGCTATCATCGTTATTATTATTCAGAAGAAGCGTAAATACGGTGTTCCACTATTAGCTGCATATCATGCCATTTAGCAATGCCATTTGATTAAAAATTGGTCGACGATATAATACGCAAATACTAATGGGCTAAATTCATAACAATCACATGATAAATATAAGGTGAGCACAAAATATGGAACCGATTTTTTAAAAATCATATGGTCGGAACTACTGTATTTATTATAATAAGGGATACATGAATGTAAAGAGAAATATACCAAGTTTTTTTTTTTCAGTTACAAATGTTCTTTTTTGTTACACGGCATGCGTCCGATCTGTAATCCAGTTTACTCCATACATTTTGCAGCCTCAGTCTATAAATTGTATGTAATGATGCACAAATTCCCTGATATTTGTTGTGTCAATTGCAAATGATTTGGCTTGAAATTAAATTTTTTTTGTAATATTTTCCGTTGCTAGTTTGATATCACGGGGCAGGCATTAAGTTGTTGTTTATGTTCGCCAAGATGGGTGATAACGTTTCAATATGGTTACCTTGATATTCTTATCGTCTGGCAATGTGGTTGCCATGGACATTGCGTATATTAAAATAATTTTTATCGGTCTTGTTCCCGCAGTAATCCTATTAATTTCAGACGATTTTAATTCAATTTCTTTAACAATTTATAAATATTTTCATTGCATTTGCTCTATTGCAAGATATTATTTGAGTCTTCTGTTTTATTTTGTGCTATTTTCAAATACGGATATTTCTATTATCATGGGTGAGCAGAACGATATTTTTTTAAAAAAGAATGAGTGTTGTATTTCTCCCTATTACTATAAATATATCTTCCATTTTCTGTTTTTTACTTTCAAAAATGTTTTTTTTAACGTTCCTTGTTCGATGAAATTCGTTGAAGAAACTTGCAGTTTTTGGAACATAGCAAGTTTTCAGTACTTTTTAATTGCTATTCATTATCAATTTTAATATGCATATATTATGTAATTATTTTATTAATATATAATATAATATAAAAATACAATTATTATTATGTGTAATAAGCATGTAATATTCATTATTTGTAATAATTTTTATTTTATAAACATTATTACATGTGATATTTAAAATTATGTTATTTCTAAGATGATGTTATTTTTTTGTTATTATTATGTTATTTATTTTTTATTATTATTTTGTTATTTATTTTTTAATTATTATTTTTTTATTTATTTATAATGTTAAATGAGTATTCTTATATATGTACGATTCTTATTATATTACAATACGATGATTATTCTTTGTTATAAAAACTATTAAATTATGTTATATGATTATTATTTTTGAATAATTATTATTAAATAATTCTATATGAATTTTTTATAATTATTACTGCATAATATTATATGAATACTATATATAACATTATAATGATAAAATTATATTATTAGATTATTGTATACTGCATAATATTACTATTAGTAAATATGATTTTTTTGTGTTATATTGATATTCATTATTTATTGATCTTGGTTAGAGTTTCAATCTCTTCCAATATTCTTCATTTGAAATAGATTTTAATGTATTTAAAAAAAAGATCTTTAAAATTATTTTCCTGGCAAGTCTTACCGCTAGGCCGCCATCTTGGATTTCATTCCAATGACATGATCTGCTTGGTGTGATTCTTTATCGCGCCAAGCAGCGTTTGGCGCCTTGCCCGTGGTATCAAACTAGTTCCTATTTTCCAAATTGTTTTCTGCAACAGATGTTCACAGGCACAGCAACTCTCGAAGACTTCTGTAATTTCGAACAAAACTGCTTCGCCCTCACTATTGCTTCTTGGATACTCTAGGCCTACCGCTGCATTTCTTTTTCAATTCCTACTATTAGTTCTCGCTCTCCCTATATTTATTTAGTTTTACAATCAACTCTCGATAATTTGAAGTTGGATGGACCAAAGAAAAACTTTGTATTATCAAGAGGGTAGGAAAAGAACTCTCGAAATACACGAAGAGAAATTTTTTTTCTAACACATTTAAATTTGAAACTTTGTAATAAAACAACACTTGTACTTTTGTAAAAAATTATTTTAAAGTATTTTTAAAAAGGTACATATTTTACAGTATAAATATTAGAAGTTAAAAGTCATGTATTAAAAGAATACATATATGTGTTAAAAACGATTACTAAAAGAATACATACTGTACATAATTAATCTTTTTTGACGGAAAAAAAACTGTTATGTTTAAAAATCTGTTTATTCTGTTATCGGTTCCCACAGACACTGTCCGTAACACCATTGATTCCTCAAGGCAGGTTCCTATTTGGTGCCACATGCCATAAGTCACACAGATGAATCATAAATCGCCATGTCACTCTGACGCAAAATACACAATCATACGCATCTCTTCTTCACAATAGCGGACCATCATTTCTGAACACATGTGTAATAAGGCCACGTGTTAAACTTTTGTAAGTCTTTTTGCTTTAGGAACCAGGAAACACAAAGAAGGGATGACCGACAGAAGGTCATCAAAGAGACTACGATACAAGAGAGACGCACAAAGACAATACCACAAAAAACATGTTAACTCCAACCTGCTAGCTGCAGGACTGTACACATGATAGAGAGTATTCGAACTGTTGAGAGTTTTATAAGATAATTTCGAATTATCGCGTGTTATAGTCTAGCCAGCCACAGATTTTACTTCGAAATACTGAGTGTACCAAAACGCATTGCTTAGTTTGAAATATCAAGAGTTTTTCTAGGGGTTTAGCATATACTTCGAATTAGCGAGCGGTTCATATTAACGAAAGTTTGAATTAGCGAGAGTCGACTGTATATATGTATATATAAATATATGTATTGTTCAAATTTTCAGTCGTTAATAAAATACTTTCTATTCATCTATTCAAGTTCAAATACATTTTTTAAAACTTATAGTGGGTGACACATGATGTTGATACAGTTTTTTCAAATATTAATTCCTTAATAATGAGTAAATAGTAACAAACAAAAATAATAATCCAACAGCATATATAGAAAAAAACCGTTCGTTGTGTCCCTGTAGCGCAATGGATAGTGCGTTGGATTTCTAATCTAAAGGTCTTGGATTCGAATCCCACTTGGAATAACCTAGTTTCTGAGAACGTGATTTCTTTTTTTTATTATTATTATTTTTCTATTTTACTAGAATAATTAAATTTATTTAATGAATTAATGGTAACAAGAAAAAATGGTTCAACACCCTATATAGAGAGGAATATGGAAAATTGCAAGGAAAATCGCTTTCTATTTTGTCACTTAATACTGTGATTCTGACATATGTATATACATATTTATATTAATTGTAGCTATTTAATAAATAGGAAAATAATGTATCAGACTTATTAAAAAAAGTGTTTTAGAAAGACATAGATGGAGAAAATCTATAAGTTTTCAGAACACAACACTGTTGTTGTTATGAATTACACCTGTCTGATTATGTCAAGCACAGGCCCACGAAATTTATCGTGGCAAATGGCTATATGTATACCTGCCGTTAACCGTACCTTTGAGCACCATGCAAGTGACAGTACAATTTGGCTCAGTTCCACCACAATTTTGAGGGAGAACACCTTGGAGGTGATCAGGGACCTCCAACCTATCTTTCCCTTCCACCAACCTCACGAGAGGACTTGCGAATCTATAGTTTTTTAGAGTATCTCCATGCCGCAAAACTACTATACATTTACAAACATCCATGCCTTCTCCGGGCTTCGAACCCAGGTCCTAAGGCACAGCAGTCAACGTCATTAACCACTACACCGGGATGGGCAACTGAATACAACACTTGTGCCATGGAGAATGCCAACAATTGATCGAATTTCAATCAATAAATCGAGTTAGCCCTTAAAAATTCGTTAAAACATATTAAAAAAGGTTCTCTCCAAATTAATACTTTGTAATTAATCTTAAAATAGAAACGTCTGTCTTCGCGAAATATCTACTTCTGTTAGTTTTGATATTTTAATTCATGTCGTGTAACTTTCGAGTAAATTTTTTTAAAGTCGCCCAGACGGGACAGTCATTAGTGACGCTGACTGTTATGCCAAATGGCTAGGGTTCGAATCCCGGAAGTGGCCGCACTAGCCTAGTGGTCCAGGTAGCGGACTCGTGGCCGATGTGTCATGAGTTTTTTTAGCCTGTGCAACTGAAGACCTGCCGTATAAAGGGAGCCGATGCACATTAAATATGTCAAGGCTCAAACGTCCTCCCATTGGTGTGGTGTGGAAGTTAAGAGAGGGGTGAACCAGCTCAGGTGTCTTCCTCGTCATTTAACCATGGTTCAAAATTAAGAAGTCCGTCGCCAAAAGCCCTCTACTAACTGTATAGTGTGAGGTTAATATTCTCTCAACTCATATATATACAGTCAAACTCTCGGTAATTCAAACCTCCGATAATACGAACCTCTTACTAATTCGAAGTATATGCTCAGCCCCTAGAAAAACTCTTGATATTTCGAACTAAAACAATACATTTTGGTACACGCGATATATATAATTCGAAGTTATCTTAAAACTCTCGACATTTAAAACACTCACTATCATGTAGAGTCTCGTAGCAAACAGGTTGGAGCTTGCATGTTTTGTGTAGTATTGTCTCTTCTGTCCCTGTAACGTATCCCCTTTGATGACCATCGGAGTTGATTGACTCCGATAACTCTGACAGAAGCTAAAGTGTCTCTAAACAAACTAGGCAAATCTTTCCTTCGAAATCATTTTTATGCGGATATTTTTCAAGCTTCATTTTTTCTAGAAAAATTTATCGACAAAGTTTGTTGAATACCATAAAACAAAAAAGGATAACACATTTTTTCGTCAAACAAAAATTAACTCTATGTACAGTTTGTATTCTTTTATTAGATTTTAATACATAAATACATTCTTTTAATACAGGAGGCTTTTAACTTCTGTATAAAATTTATACAATATATATAAATATATATATATATGATATTCTTTTAAGTATTAATCATGTAATTCCTCTCTCTCTTGTAGAAAAATTTTGAATATATATAACATGTGCTTTTTAAAAATATTTTAAATAATTTTATACATATGTACAATTGTTTTTTTATTACATAGTTTCAAATTTATATCTGTTAGAAAAAAAACTTCCTTTCGTGTATTTTGTGAGTTTTTTCCTACCCTCTTGATAATTCGGAGTTTTTTTATGGTCTCTTCAACTTCGTATTATCGAGAGTCGACTGTATATATATATGCGATCTGAATTTTTTTTTTTTACTTATAAGAACTAATTAATTGATTCTGTAATCAGAATTATTAAGTTAGTTTTAATGTTTCAAAATTAATTCCTTATTTGAATCTAAATTCTATGATAAAAAATAAATATGGGTAAAAAAATTTTTTTCTTATTGATGATGGAATAAATTAAAAGAAGAAATAAGCTTGAAAGCTATCAAAAAACTTGTTATGATAAGCTAAAAACGATTAATGATAATTATTTCATCATTTAAAGGACTTTCTTTCACGTAATTAAAAACAATTTGAAGGGGGGGGATCTTAGTTTGTCTCGCATCTTTTTTTCGTGAAACAGTTCTTAATACTCTAAACACAAAAAAAAGAGGGAAAATTATGTAGCACTTGTAAAAGTAAAATATTTTTGTTCGCAAAGAGTTGCAAGAGGGGAAAAATAGCAAAATATCATTAAAAATGAGAGAAAATAATCTACAATATTTGCTAAAACTAATATTTTAAGGTTGAAGAGGGAATATTTAAGGGAAAGAACTATTCCCTATTATATTACGCAACACTCGTAAATGATATATTACTAATAAAATTACTTCTTTCAAGTAAAACAAACTTCATTTTTCAACCGATTACAAAAAAAAGCTGCACCAGCTGTGCTAAGTCTTAATGGGTCGATTCATCACTAGATGGCGCTGCGATCGTGGCCATCATCACGTGAATAACAACGTGCTATCATGTAAACAAATAACAGCTAATGGTATGACACTTGTGATAGCGCGCTAACTTTCAAATTTGTAAACATTATTATTTTATATTCTTTAAATTCTTTTTAGTACTTTAAATATTTTTAATATATTTTCTACTATTTTAGTTTAAGAAAAGGGACTAAATATATGTGGTTTTAGTTTATAGTATTAGATTTAAGTTTAGTTTATACTTCCATCCTTTGGCTTCGAATTTTTGTATACTTATAGGCTTAGTAATTATTTTTTATAAGTGCCCGCCACATTATGATTTAAATAATTCTACAGCGCTCTATTGAACAAATTGCTTTTGGAATTGGGAGAAATCTAATACTGTCACAAATTATGTTGTAAGCGAATTTTTCCGAGAAAAATGCGTGCAGCTGTTAATAGGGAGTGGCTCGCCAAAACAAAGAATTGTTTTGACTACTGAGCCAGAATGATTAGTTAATACTTCAGCTGTTATATGTGTGAATAGGAGGAGATACTGCTAGTGAATAGATTACTTATTTGTATTTCTAGACACTGATACTTGTGTCTGAGGGATGTGAAGACCTTTCAGAATTTATTAAGCAAATTATATTTGCTGTTTCTGGCATTTCAAATATTGTTTTTAAATAAAAAAATTTCATTGCTCCTGAAGAATTGTCTTGCTGTTAGAGAGCATACAATTCTGGAACCCCGATCGACTTACATACTAAAATGTGTCATGTTTCAGAGCAGATGGATACATACATTCGTTTGGAAAGGTATTTATTAATAAATTTGTGACATTAATTGTATTCTTTTATATATAAACTTCTTGCAATTATGAAAAAATAGCCTGTGAATTTCACTGTTATTTTCTAAAATTTATATTAAGTTTCCTTTTTGCTGTTCTTGAAAATCCATTTTAGTATTATTGTTTGGATATCAAAGTTTTTAATGTTAATTATTTTTTTATTTTAAAAATTGTATGGAAATATTCGTTTGGTTTACATCTATTGGATAATTTATATGCAATTCAATAACTGATAAGAAATAATTTATAATAAAGAATAATTCAATAAAGTTAATCATTATTTCTAAAAATTATGTATTAATATGATTCCTTTCTTTAACTTAATAGTATAAGAGTATTTTCTTTTTTAAACTTTGAAGACAGTTTAAAGAGAAATTTCTAAAAGAAATTTCAAACCTTTGTAAATGATAATTACTAAGTAAAGCCAGACAATCAAACCTGGCTAATGTGTTATTTCATTGCAGAATCATCATATATTTCAAAAGATCTTACTATGTCTTTGGAATTTTTATGGAACAGTTGTTTAAAAAATTAGTATACAATAACAATGCTTCAATTTTATGTATCCATATTAATGCAAATAAAGATTGAAACTGACAAAAAAAATTCTCTTTTGGAATACATCTTAGAAATTTTTTTTCACATGAGTACATAATGAAGTAATGTCACCGATAGTCTTTCAATAGAATATGAAAAATGCATTTTTTAAATTGCAATGAATTTCTTTGTTAAAAAAATAAAAGTTTCACATGCTTCACTTGTATTATAATCATGTAATATTAAAATTAAATGTTCATAAATGATGCATGTTAAATAATTGTAATTACTAAAATAAACTAGCTAACAAAAATTTTGTATGCTCCTATATGTAAAAATTTTCACGAAAATAATTTAGCATGTTTCAAACAATTTCTAAAATTTTCCCCATATTTTAATATAATTCATTTTTTTCCCAAGGAGACAATAATTTATAAAAAAAAAATTCAAACATTTGTAGGTGATAATTACTAAGACTAAAATTGCTAAATATTAGTATTTTATAACATATTTTTAAAAACTTCACAATGTATTGGTATAAATCATACTATTTTAAGGCCTCACAATGCCCTAAACATTTAAAAAACAATTTTTTGACACTTTCTTGTGGCCCATACCATTGAGAAGCTTGCCACCAAATTATATTATTAAAGATTAAAATCATTATTAAACATCAACAAGTTACCAAAGTTTATCATGAATAAACGGAGTTCCATTCTAATCAAAATAAGTTTCTACTACTTATAAGCAAGAAAATTAACTAATTATATCATTAGTTTACAAGGAAAATCCTAAATTTCAAGAAACTTTTCAGTTTTTCAAACTATTCTTGAGAAAAATATTAAATTACTTCAAAGTTTTTCAAAGAAATGCTAAATCAGTACTCATACCATTCCAAAATTAGGAACTTATGTATTAAACTGCCAAATAATTTTGCCAAGCAAAAACACATCAAGAACTTTAAAAAATTATGTTATTAGTATTACTGTGTTCAAACATAAGCAGGAACAGCTCCAGTTATTGGCTGTATAATGCAACAACATCCCACAGAATCAAATGTCTATACATAAAGCCAGATTTGGTTTCATGATCCTAATTCTCAAATATATAATTGATCCAAGTACTCTTCTTGGGTCAATATTTGTAAGTAACTCAATGCGAAAAATTTATTCAGGACTTATAAGCAGGATAATATCAATATTCAAGAGTCTTTTAGACTTATATTTATGTAAAAATAAATCGATATAAAGCACAAATCTAATCAATAATGATAAATCTTCTACAAATTGTGCAAATACCTATAAATGCTTATTTGTAATACATAGTAAAAAAATTGTACAAGTGTGTGATAGGTTTATACCACAGTCAAACTCTGAAAAACAAATGTTGTGTTAATAGATACCACACAAATATATTTCAATTATTTATTTTGTAAAAGAATTAGGGATTCAAAAATGACTTTTTTATTTTGATCATGTAAGAGTGAGCAGGAATTTTTTATTCCATAAATGGACATAAACATATTCTATTATACACAGATTTTAATTAAAATTTTTTAATTCCTTAATTTATTATATTTGGAAATCAATTCTCGATCAATCATATCTTTTACCTAAAATAGCACAGCGAGTAAGGACTTTCAAAATGTTGCATAATTTTTTTACATGTAATTTTACAAATGGTAAATTATAATTTTGACTTCTAATGTTTAAAAATGGTACTTGATTAATCATCAAGTATAAACATTAAAGAAGCTGTAGTAAATTAAAATATTTTTCCATTTCTATAGTGAATGGTTCTCAAAAATGTTTTTTTCCCTGTAATATTCTAAAATTATTAAAAACAACAAGTTTTTGATTTATATGTATGTATACCTGTTTTTGATACAACATGTATGGTTACATATCAGATTTTCGCATCCTAATTTTGTAGATAATTAAATACTGAAGTATCTCTGTTAACTACTGTGAAGATGTGTAAAATTTTAGATTAACTAAACATATGTTCTATTGTGTGTGTGTTGGACACACCTGTCCTTAATTTTACCAAAAACATATCAATCACTTGCAAAATATTTTGGGGGGACATTAAGGTATTTTCAATATTTAAAACATTGAATACACTAAAAAATCTCTTGCAATGAAACCCTCTGTTAAGGTTTTCATATGCAAATCGCTTAATGTTATTTGCAATGCATTTATTTTTCTGTACAATATTCTTCTGCTTCTATTCTGTTTTGTGAAAGGCAAGTTTATCTAGGAAGGAATGGAAAGTGCTGGACTTAATCAGAATGTAACGTTTGCTATCCCTGTATTAAAATAATTTTTTTAAAAAAATTTTACATAATTATGCACGTATATGTAACTACTCATGAATTTAAAGCTTATAAAAATGTAAAATAAAAATAACGTGAAATTTGAAATGTCAGTTGTAGTATAGTAAAATTGATAATTAGAAATTTTCTTTTATATCATAATTGTTTTTTAATATTAGGAAAAGTTAATTCAATCAGTATTTTAAGAATATAGATAGATATGTGCTTCTCAATTTCTATATGATCTAGCTCTTCAGTATCGAACTGATTTATTCCCTGATTTCTGGAAAAATAGTGGAATATGAATCTCACAAATTATTAAAATATATTGTATGTTCTTCACCATACAGCATTATACATTTATGGATGCATATTTTTTAAAGTACATATGTACTTCATTAAATTACTTGTATTTGTAAGTGTATTGTTCTGAAAATTACAAAACAATGACTTTGCTGAGCCAGTTCAGTTTCAAAATCTTATCTATCATGCTTGTTAAATTAGTGAAAATAGTTATATAAAGAGAAAAAAGAAAAAAAAATGTAGGTGAGTTCAACTGCATACTTATTCATCAGTTAGAAAATCAGAACAGGTCCCAGAAGTAGAACCCTGGTTTGTTTTTTCGTGTCTGCAAAATTGAAATGCTTTGAAGTCGACACATTTATCAACATACAGTACAATAAAATTTCAAATGACTGCAACATAGAAAATGCATAGATATATATTAACATTATATACACAGTTAGAAAATAAAATGAACAAAGTTATGATGATATTTCTATAAATTAAAGTATTTTGTATTGCTACTAAATGGATGGCAAAATTTAAGAGTGAGATTTTATTCCAATAAAATAAAACAGAACAAATTTCTTTATTAAGACAGTTCAGTTTCAAATTTTTGTCTGTAGTGCTTGTAAAATTGTCCAAAATAATCTTAAAATAACAAAAACAAGTATTATAAAAAAAATAAGTCAATTCCTTCATAGGTAAGAAAAACTTTATTTTAGTTACTTTTTATCAAATAATTATAGTTAATATAAATATGTGTTTACATATGAAGAATCACAACATTAAGTGACAATTAATTTTTATTTATTATCATTAAAGTATTGCATTGCTATCCAAAACAAATGTGTTTCAAATTTCAGTTCAACTGAATGTTTTAAAATGTGAGAAAAAACCTTTTTAATTTTGGACACAAGTCACCAAAATGGTCACTATGTCGCCAAAAATGATACCAACATGGATGTATTTATAATTATTAGAATAATTAGTTTTAAACAATTAATTTTTATTAATTAAATTCTGTATTGTCAACTAAAATAATCATGTATATAAAATTTTAGCTCAATCGAGCGCTTTAAAATGTATTTTACTAACGATTGAAAATTTGAACAACATAAATAAATATTGAGAAAGTGTGAACTAATAGTAGGAATTGAAAAAAAAAAAAAACGTAGGTAATCAACTACATACTTAACAAATACAGAGCATTCAGAATAGATCACAGAAGTGGTACCCTGATCTGTGTATGTTTGCAAAATTAAAATTCTTCGAATTCGAAATGCTCAGAAAATATTTCAGACTCTTTTTAAAACTTTAAAAATCGTCAGCGTATTTGATAACAAACAAAAAAATATTGAAAATGAAATAATTAAAAATTACACACATTTCAGTCGAAATTTCTTTTGGAACAACTTCTTTCATTTGTTTTTGATAGTAGATGTAAATACGAAAATTCCGCCAAAATACTCAGTCGAATCAAACACGTGGCTATTTGTTTTGTATATCATCACGTGATTATGACGTCAGGTGTATCGAGTCCATTAATCGTTTTTTACACGGTAACTGAGACTGAAAATAAAAGTATGATTTGTATTCTTTTTTTTTTTTTCTCTTTCTGTTTAAATAAATATTACCACTTCAGTGAAGTGGTGAAAAGATTATGAAAAAAATATCTATTTAAATCTTATATTTTAAAAAACTTTTAGCATATGTCAACTTTTTTTTTAGAATCTCTGTGTAAATATTATGTCATACGTTCTTATTTCAATTAGGTATCAGAAAAAAACTTAAAATTTTGCTTCTCAAAAGCTATTTTTGCTTTTTAAAATCATACAGAGATTTGAATTACTTTTGTTGTATTGCAAGATATTTTTCATATCTCTATTTTTGAGTGGTCACAGATGGAATTACAACACATTTTACGTTAGATATTTTCTTCTATCCTACTTTTCTTTTTATAAGATTTAAAATTTTTTAACCGCTTAAAATCATTACATTTTTTTTTATATTGAGAAAATATTCACTAGAAAAGTTCAAAAAGCGTTGGGAGAGTGTAAAGTGTTATAGAGTAGAACGTAGACTGACGTTCCTGTTAGGGCCGTGGTAGCCGAATGGTCACGGTCGCGAATTTGTGGCTGACGTTTTCAAATCGCAGGTTGAAGTCTTAATGCCACTGAAGATCCCCCGTGTAGAGGCTGATGCGTGTTAAAGCTGTCGAGGCTTCAAATTCCTTCCATTCACGTAACACTCCAGATCCCACAACACCCCTTGGGAGTCGAATTCTGCAAAAATCTGTTTTACTCAATAAAATAATCATGCCTGATAAACTTCAAGTCTGTAAGTCTGACTGTTCCAAATTCTCGTAATGAATGAGTGAGTCGCATTTTTCTTCTATACACATAGAGAGAGGATTTCGTATAACAATATACATAACATATTACATAAAAACCATAAGGATATCCTCACAATATTACAAATAAATCATGACCATAAAATATAAAGAGATAAAAATTGATTATCTATCTCGCAAAAACTCGCTTCATGTTTTTAAGCGAAAATCATTTTTGTGAAAGAACTTTCACCGAGAAACATTCATTTATTTCAGCCAAATCTATTTTTTACGTACTGGGATTACTTAAGTAATTTATATTTCAATTCCCACTATTAGTTTACACTCTCTTTTCAATCGTTAGTAAAAAAATTTCTATTCATCCAATGAAGTTCAAACAATTTTTTTTAACTTGTAGTGGATAACACTTAATGTTAATATAGTTTTTTCAAATATTAATTCATAAATTACCAGTTAATTTATTTCATTAAATTAATTACCAGTTTTCGACGCCAACTTAGATTTACCTAGATTGTTGTTGCAATGTAACTGTTAAAACAAAGACAAAAGTTGGTGTCGAAAACCGATTTTTCAGCCAAACTAGCCAAACAGGATGTGCATTTTGTTACACTATATATAATGCAGACACAAATCATACTCTTTTTTTCAATTCCTACTAATAGTTCACTCTCTCCCTATGTGTGATATATATATATATATATATATATGTATCTTGTTCAAATTTTCAATCGTTAATAAAATACTTTCTTTTCATTCATTCAAAGTAGGAATTGACTTAAAAAAATTTCTTATGTTACTTGTTTACGTTTATGTGCACTTGTTTGCTATGGTAGCCTAAAAGTTATGGTCACGAACTCGTGGCTGGAGCGACAGGAGTTCGAGTCCTCGTTGGGCTTAAGACTCACCGTGTAGAGAGGGTCGATTCATGTTAAATCTGTCGAGGTAGAATGTTCTCCTATTAGTGTGTGTAATATTTAGCAGAGAGAAATGGGCTTGTTCTCTATTGCCAATGCATGATAAATTCTCTGATAAATAATGGTCGCAATGCAACCTTACAGTGGGTACTAAGCCATTGTGGAGTGAAGGGTAACGAACTTGCAGATGCCTTAGCTGGAGCTGGATCTGCTCTCTCTTAGCCTGACTCTCCTATTGGCTACCATAGCGTTAAGAAGATCATTACTGCCAGATTCAGGACCCGTCTTCGTGAGATTGTTAAGAACTCTGCGAATGGAAACAGTTGGGGTTCCTTAATGGAGAGTCCCATTCCTTGCGACCTGCAAAGATCTGTGGGTGTCGCAAACTTCAGAGTCCAAACTGGACATGACTACCTTAGAAAGCACCTTTTTAGATTTGGCTTGGCAGTTTCTCTAACGTGCCCACTTTGTACTAATGGAGATATGTGTGGAAACCACCTGGACTCTTGCCCTGGACTTACTGACGTAGTAACTGTTAATGCGGCTAACAAATTCTCTTTTTATATGTGCGTTTCAGAACTGTATTGGGCTGCCCGACACAGACTGATGGCGGTCATGCCTATGTCTGGCGTAGGATTAAAAAAATATTTAGGAGAGAGGGGGCCGGTTCATGTGTCGTCCTCGTCACTTGACCGAAATTTACAATTTCAAGGTCCGTCGCCTATTGCCCTCGTGTTGCTTTATACTATGACGTTAATATACCTCTCATTTACTCACCGTATAGCACATTCAATAAAATATCAAATACTTCATACAAATAACGACAAAGTGAAAGAACTTCTTCTTAAATAGAACACCAACGCGACAAAAATACTAGTAATTCCATGCCACATTCAGTTTATTAATTTCACACAGAGCCACAATTGATCTCAAGCAGCAATACCACTTAACCTAGAAATGTTCTTGGCCACCAGCTCTGCAACAGTGTAAATGTTTTGAATTTGTTGTGGGTTATAACCTAAATTTGTCTTATAACAACTTCAAAGCGCAACGGTTAATGGGCCGGTCCAAGAACTAATTCATCACTGATGGTAGGATTTATTTCCCCAGGGACACCAAAATGCGATTCCAGTAACACTAATCTTATACTGCAAATTTCTGAAATGTATTCATTCTTTTCACTCTCGAAGCCCAAAAGTGACTAAGAAATATTTGATTCGAAACTTCGACTATGTTGATATTCTGCAACGTCTGCAATTATCTGCGGTTTCAAAAACGCTTATTAATCGTCCTCATTCTCGGAGATATCCAGAACGGAATAATAAAGTATATGACAAACTTTTCTTTCCCGCCCGCTCTACAATGAATTTTTATTATATTATAAGACTATATACTATATCTCTCTGTGCTAATTTTTACCTAAGTAGTCTAATGCTTTCAATGCATTGAAAAATACCGTCTTTTGATTTGACAAGTAAAATAAATAAAAAAATTTAAGTCGATTCCCACTTAGATCAACAAAAAAAATTATTTTAGTTACTTTTTATTAAATATTTACAATTAATTATAATATGTATATAAATATGATAAATCACAACATTAAGTGGTAATTCATTTTTATTAGTAATCATTAAAGTATCGTATTGTCATTCAAAACAATCGTGTATATAAAATTCCAGTTCAACTGAATGCCTGAAACGTGAGAAGAAAAAATCTTTTTAAGTTTTGACCCAAGTCGCTAAAAATGAGGCCTACGTGGCTGTATCTGTAATTCTTTAAATTATTAATTTCAGTGAATTAATTTTAATGAATTATAATTATAATTAAATTATCGTATTGTTACCCCAAACGATAGTGTATGCAAAATTTCAGCTCAAATGAGCCCTTTAAAATGTGAGGAAAAAACCTTTTCAAGTTTTGACACAAGTCGCCAAAAGGGTCGCTAAGTCGCCCGAAAGGATGCCAATGTGGCTGTATTCGTAATTCTTTGAATAATTAGTTTTAATCAATTTTTATTAATTATAATTAAATTAACTGCATTGTGATCCAAAATAATCGTGTATATAAAATTCCATCTCAATTGAGTGCTTTAAAATGAATTTTATTAACGATTAAAAATTTGAACAAGATAAATATATATATATATATATACATAAATATAGAGAGAGTGTGAACTAATAGTATGAATTGAAAAATGGATACGAGTTGATTTTCTGAAACGGAAATGAAGCACCTAGGCAGGGAAGTTAATTTGAACCACTGACCCACCCGTCCGCTGCTACTCCGTGCATGTCTTATACCAGGAATGAGCATTAAGTCGATCGCGATCGACCGGTGGACTGCCAAGATATTTTGGGGTGACCGTCTTTATTAAGACCTAAGACAAGCATACTAAAAGAAACATATTTAAGGAACACCGATGCCAGCTAGACTAGATAATCGGCTTTTCACAATCGATGCGGCTGTGTTTACTTAAGCAAATGATTCGATAAATGTATAGACGACACATGTATCGACATTGGAAACGCACGATGACGATAACACGTTCACAGCTAATGTTAGGGGGGAAAACAATCAGTGCAATGCCAACCGTATAAATGAGTTTCTCCCCACACGCTGACAGAAGGGGAAAACAAAAAATGTTGATGATCAGCTCTTCCTGCGACAGCGGGTACGTCATCCCACACCCAGCGCTTCCACGGGATTGAGTTTTCGTGTTGATGTGATGTCATGCGATAGTGCAGAACTCTGCTGCGAAGTACTTATGTACATACATCGGTTTCAGATTCATCGGTTCGCGTGTGTTCTCTGCTCGCTGCATTAAATGTGTCCTGTCTAGTAATAATATGCCATGGTAATCTGCCAAATTTTAAAAGAAGGGCAAAATGTTGAAAGCAAGTGTTAAGAAAAGGAAACATATACGCGTTTAACACAGAATGACCACACTTAAGCTTCTGGGTGGACCGCAACGCCTTAAAACTTTTGAACTAGCCCGTACCCTGGAAAAGTCCGCATATCCCTGCCTTAGACAACTGAGACGAAAAAAAACCTTAGTTCGGGGCTGTCGTTCTCGGCCTTTGTTGGTTACGACTCGGGAGAGAAGGGGATGCTACATACCCCTGGAGAAGAAAGTTGTTTTTGCTGTTGATTGACTTTCTGAGCGATTCTTAGAGAAGGTTTCTTTTCCAGCCATTACTGGAACTGATATATATTTCCAGTAGGTATAAGTGTCGTTGGAACGCTTTTCCATTGACGTTGTGGGGTGTCTCTTGAAATGGGGAGTATAGTTGCATTGCTCACCATTGTCGTTTAATTCACTAAACGTGATTTATCGGGAAGGTCTTAGAATACATAATCCACCACGCACACAGTAGTGCTAAGCCATGCTTCCACCTAGTGTTCAACTTCTGGGTCACCACTAAAGAACCTTTGGCAGAGTTTGTTTATTTGAATCACCGACCATACTGATCCATTGCTACTCGTGCATGCCTTAAACACTCCTCAACTTTTTATCGCTATGGACTGGTCAACGTTTGATAATTTTACCGAGGATAGCTAAAGGGGGGGGGGTGACTGTTTATATTTTAGATTGTTTTGTGATTTAATAATCTTAATTTGATTGTATTATGCTCAAAGTAAAATACAGTTACACCAAAAAAATGAATATAAAGTTCAATGCACCACAATAAATAAAATGGTAATAATTCTAGGTTCCTTGGGTGGTCATTAATCCGTGGATCTGTACTGATGTGTGGCCCGCGGCCTACAGCCTTAGGTGAGTGGGAGCAGTCGAGATTTTGAAGACCACCCTCCGCAAAATAAATAAAAAATATAAAATAAAAAAAAGAGAGAAACGATCCTTACAATAGTCGCATATGATGTGTAACATCTGACATGTTATCGTGGTAAATACGCAACAGTAACATAAATCCTGAAAAAATGAATCGGGTATGATTGGAAATAATTTTCTATCGAATAATTATCTTTAACGAAAATTTTATTTAATTAATACAAGGAGTAATGCAATTTTTTATCAAAAATAATTATCACAAAATCATGAAATTTTAATTAGCTTGGTATACACGTTTAAATATTATAAATATTAGAGAAAATCAAAATTACACGTGTAATTAATTAGTTTTTTTAATCGAGAAAACTTTTTAATCAATTAAAAATATTACATTGACAGCGACAGGAATGAACCTCAACGTATGAAAAAGATACGCACTAAAATATTTATTCCAATAATTCCATATTACTCGTATTTTTTTAAGAATGATGAACTTCGTCAGGCAGTAAATACAATTATTAATATACACTCATATCCATAAATTAAGGAAAATGAAGTTCAGGCAAAGAAAGTGACAGAAGAAAACAAATTTGACTTATTTGTAAAGTCTATTTATTAAACAAAAGGTAAAGAGCAAAAAAGATGCTATATGTTTGACATAATTAATAAAAATTGCGATTTTTACTCCCTGGAGCAAAATTTAGAAAAGAACCTATTTACAAAAAACAGTATAACATGGTTAGTATGATGGCTAATACGGAGTATGTCTCCCGGACGATGCAATACAGGCCATACAACGCCTACGCATGCTAAGTATCAAATTATCAATCTGATCTTGGGGAATATTACACCACTCATCAAGCAATGCTCTCCGAAGTTCAGGTAGACAGGTAGGAGGGGGTTGACGAGCTGCAATTCGTCGGCCAAGCATATCCTACACATGCTCTATTGGATTCAATTCCGGTGAGTATGCTGGCCAATCCATACGGGTGATATCTTCCGCTTGAAGGCATTCGTCTACAATGTTTGCACGGTGAGGACGGGCGTTGTCATCCATAAACAGAAATTCAGCACCCATGGCGCCCCGAAACAAACGTACATGTTCGTTCAGAATGACATCCCGATATATGTGGCCGGTCATCGTCACACTCTGAACATGCAGGTCAGTTCTGGAACCAAGAATTCCTCCCCAAACGAGCCATCCTGCACCACCGCAACGGTGTCGTTTAACGGTGTTCTCTTGGTGGTAACGGATACCTGGCGCTCTCCATATGAAAGTCCGGCGAAAATCAGACTGCAAACTAAACCTGGACTCGTCGGAAAACATCAAACATGACCACTGTTGCCGTGTCCACAATGCATGCTCTTTACACCAGGTTAATCGTAGGCGACAGCGAGTTGCGGTAAGGGGAACACATCTGACAGGCCTACGAGCATATAGACCAATGTGCCCTAAGCGTCTGTACACGGTCTGCGTTGAAACTGTCGTGCCGGTAGCTGAAGAGAGCTGACGAGATAGGTCTGATGCTGTACTCCGTCTGTTTCTTTTGGCAGTAACTGCCAAATACCGGTCCTCATTCGGCGTTGTAACTCGGGGGCGACCTGTGCTGTAACATCTACTCACTTTAACATCATCTTGGAATCGTTGCCAAAGCCTGGAGATGACACTCTGGGCGATTCCAAGTTCTTCAGATACTTCCAGCTGTGTACGTCCACATTCCAGTCATCCGATAATTCTACCACGTAAAAAATCATCCAAATGCTTCCTTTGTGCCATAACAATGCGGCTATTGCACTGAAAGACTTTTAAAGCGCTTGTGAACTATTTTACTTCTTTGCTACCATTCCTTATATACCCCTCTCTTATACTCTCGTCATTGCGACGTACTTTACGTGCCATCTGGTGGTTTCCTGTAATTTGCATATTCTTCTTCAAGATGTGTGTGATAATTCTACTGGGGAAATTTTTATTTTAGAGTTCAATTTCTGTGTGATTCTGAATTATTCTTAATTTATGGACATGAGTGTAGTTTACATACTATATAAATATAACCTCAGATTTCATACACAACAAACCCTGAGCCATTTGAGCGTAAGAATCGCAAATTTATTCTGGATGAAGTCTAATAAAATTTGGTGGTATTTGCGAAGTGGATTTAGAGTCAAACAAAACGCAAAACCGAGTCTTTGAATTCGAATTTTTTTAAATGCGAAATTTAACAATATAAAAAAGGCTATCTGCTTGAGTTGTACCCCTATGCGAGGGTAGCGAAGAGACGCTGATTGGTCAAATCAAATAGCGCGTGCTTTCCCGACTTCCTGTTACACATTCCCGTCCCTTTTCACGAAATAACTTCTACAAATGTCCAGCAGCCGAGAGGAAAGGTGTTACTCATCAAAAATAAGAGTAATAATATGTATAGTTTTTTTAATAAAGGTAACAACTAAATTTGGATCAATGTATCATTTTTGCAAACATTTGATTTTATTTGTTCAGATATACTTTACATGTTGTACAAAATCATACACAGAATAACATGAGTGTGTTAGTGTTATATTAACGTCACACTATAAAGCTGGACTAGGGCTACTGGTGACAAACCTCGTGAATTAGATTCATGATCAAGTGATGAGGACACACTAACACCTGAAACAGCACTCTCCTCTCCTAACTTCCACACCACAGCAACGGAAGGAATTTTAAACCTCGACAGATTTAACGTTTATCAGCATCTTTCAACGGCGGGTCTTCATCGACATAAGGCTCGAGCTCATGACACGCCAGAGCCACAAGATCATGACCTTGACCTCTAATTCGAACCCAGGCTTTTCAGCATCACAAACCAATATCCCGTCTGATGACTTTAGAAAAAATTTGGTTGATTATAATACATATAGACACAGTGAAAAAAAAAGATTTCTCGTGAAGGATTAGAATATATTCATCTAATGCGAAACATTATTCAATCTATTAGTTCCACAGGTAATCGAATTAGTTAGAATGCCTCCGATCTTTAAGACTAAACCCACCGCGACACTAAAGGAAATGATAATTTCCATTATCTGTTAAAATGAGTTCTTAACAAATTAGCTGTTGAATAATTTCCTCCGTTCACGGAAACGATTACGATGGAGCAGTTCTTTCAATCGATTTAACGAGAAAAGGAAATTGAAACTTTTCACTGCCGAAGATGACATCAATACAGTTACCCGGTAGCAAACGAGATTTCCGCTCTCAAAATGGCGCTTCGTGAAATTTGCCTTTGATTCATTTAATTTCAAATCGGAGCCTAAATGGATTATTATTTCCATTGAACCATATTTTAATCAAAAATTTGTGATTTTAAGGAAATGTTGTATTATATTCTATCGTTTATTTGTGATGAAACAATCGGAAAAAAATAATTGAACAATAATACAGTTGACTCTCGCTTATTCAAACTTTCGATAATACGAAAATCTCGTTAATTCGAAGTATATGCTCAGCCCCTAGAAAAACTCTTGATATTACGAACTAAAACAATACGTTTTGGTTCAATCAATATTTCGGAGTAAAATCTATGGCTGGCCAGACTACAACACGCAATAATTCGAAATTATCTTATAAAACTCTCGACAATTCGAACACTTATACTATCTAGAGTCCTATAGCAAACAGGTTGGAGCTTACATGTTTGTGTTGTTTTGTCTCTGTCTCCTCTGTAACATATCCCCTTTGATGACCATCCATCTTCTACCTTTTCTTTGTGTTTCCCGGTTTCTCAGGCGAAAAGACACTTTTTATTGCTTTCCTTCTTCAAGTGAACAGTTCTGGCCCCACCTGTTGTCAGCGGTTCATATTTTTGTTTAACACGTGACCTTGCTACTCATGTGTTCAGAAAAGATGGTCCGCTATTGTGATACGCAGGATTGTGCTTTTTGCGTTGGACTGACATAACTATTTATGGCTCATAAGTGTGACTTTTAGCATGTGACACCAAGTGGAGCATGGGTGGCATTGGACCCTGTCTTGAAGAACCCAATGGTGTGCATATGTACAACTGTAGTTTTATTACATAGTTTAAAATTTAAATGTGTTAGAAAAAATTCAGGGGTTTTTTCTTACCCTCTTGATAATTCGAAGTTTTGCATTGGTCCCTTGAACTTCGAATTATCGAGAGTCGACTGTATTCAGGTAATTCTACCAAATGCAAAATTTTTTTATGTAAACATTTTAGGTGAATATTTTTATTCATAAATAATGCTCATTCGTTAAATTTTAAATATGACTGAATGGGTTTAGATATTTCAATAGTGATATAATTAATTCTATAACCGTTCTTTTATGTCATTACTGGGTTAAGACTAAAAATAATGAACAAAATCTCGGAGCAAAACAATACATATTTAATAACATATAAATATGATATAATATACAAAGGACGGATACTTAATCGTTACAAGGCAAAGAAAGGTAAACACACACATTTACAGGAAAAAATTAAAGCAAATTAGCTTAAATATTATCCAGCACTGGACACCAAGGTGGAAGACCTCGCTCATTGGAATCCAAGCTGCCTCTGACGTTAAAAGCAGTGTGTTGCAAGTTCACTTTTCTGTTACAAATCTGTCCATAACGTGGTGGTATCTACATTCGAGTCTGGGAAGTATAGTGTGTATTACATTTCAGTTTTTTTTTCTCCTCCTGGATCCGAACAATGTAGGCACAGTTATGGATATAAGGGAATGCACGTTTTGTATTTATTTCAAGAAGAAAATGGGAAGGGGACTTATAATTATTTATTTTTATCAAATAGATAATATTTATAAAATATTTAAAATATTACAATCCTAAGTGCAAAATTTTACATTTATATTTCAAATTTAGGTAATTACGTATTATCACAATCATGCCAACTTTCGAGGTAACTCCCCAAATTAGCAACCCCGAATTCGAACGCACCGTAGGCGCTGAATTAGCAATCATGTGCTTAGTTTCATATTTCTTCACTTGCCGTCATTCTAAGACAAACCGTTCCTTGAGTGAGTGAATATTAACGTCGCACACGAAGGCTTTTGACGATGGACCTCGTAATTTTGAACCATGGTCAAGTGACGAGGACGACACCGAGCTGGTACCCCCTCTCCTAACTACCACACCACACCAAAAACCGTTCCTTGGTACGGCAACTTCGAATAAAAAAATGCAAATCTGGGATTTACCGAATTCTTAAATAAAAAAATTAATAATAATATAGAATATAATTTTATACAAATATTATAAAATAATAGAATTCAATTTACAATTAATAATAATAAACTTGATTAAATAATAAAAATTAGTTTTTTTACTTTTATTGATTATTTCTTAATTATTTTTCACACAGTATTTTTCGCGCTCCATATTCCCGTCAGCGCGTTTTTCGTTTTTAGAATTCGCACGATTTTATTCAATTTGACCCCAATAGGGTTGCGATAATTCGTGAGTACCCAATTTAATGTTAAATTTAAAAATAAATGGAAGCTGTTAACACATTATGAAGTAAAGAACAAAAGTGAAAGCACAATGATTAAAATATCAAAATAAAATTTTTGTGGTAAATGCTTTGTGGCGAACTTATTGTTTCTGATTAATACCTTTGACCCTAAAGGCATGGAAATCACCGATTTTAACACCCTTTTATCAGCTTCACTTGTATGTAACGGAATCTTTGAACTCCATTTTTACCCACTTTAAGAGGTCAGATTAATTCGAAATTTTGATCACTTGTCTGGGACCGATGACAATACAATAATTTAATAATTTTATTCCATTGTCCTGATCAGGATCATCAAGACTAACGATTTCCAGATCTCATTCCGCATCTGGCGACTCATTTCAGATCCCATTTCTAGATTTGGCAACAAGAAGATTAAGTTATAACTTTGCTCGATTAACTATAAAAGGGTGTTTTTTTAGTTTTTTTAAACTATAATTTACTTAGAAGACTTTCAAAAGGGGCCATGTTCTGTACATTGTACTCATTCACTCGATTGCCATACTCATTCTACAAATGTTCAATAGAATTAAAATCGAGTGGGAGGGGGAGTGAGATGGATATTTGAGAGTGCGGCAATGTGCACCAATTATTTAAGATCATTGTTCTGTTGAAAACGCGCGAGTGATAGTTATACAAGCGTCGCACTGGAAAGCAACACAAAGGCTATTGGTGATGAACTTCGTCATTATGAATCTCTTTCAAGTGACGAGGATGACACCTGAGCTGGAACCCCACTCTCCAGGCTACCATACCATGCCAACGGTAAACGATAAATTTTACGTACATCAGCTCCACTAAAAGTCAGTAACAGTAGGTTTTGAGCCCGGGTTTCGACAACACCGGACCAAAAGCCCTCGTGTAGCTGAACAGTTAATATTCACTCACATCTCACTCACTTGACAACACCGACCACAAGTTCGTGACCATAATCACAAGGCTACCGCGGTCAGGCACCATGGGCCTAACTATAGACACGTTTATTCATGTACTAGTAAAGACTGGAAAGATTAACGAATGGTTTAAGCGGAAGAAGTGTTACAATTACATGCGAAGGCGTGACATTTTTATTCCATGGTACAAGATCTCGCATATCAAATAAAACTAAACTGCTGTTGACACAGTTTGATTTTGGAGGTCCTACACGGCAGGTCTTCATTCGTACCAAGATTCGAGCCTCGAAACCCAGGTCATGAGTTCGTGACCATAACAACTAGGTCCCCACGGTCATCTAATGATAGAATTGTTAAGAGTAGAGTCCAAAAATTAGGTAAACGAGTTCTATAATCTCGACGCTGTAGCAAAAGAATAATTAGTTCTGGTAAGCAATTTTTATGCATCCAGACTACCTAAAAAGTTCATTAATTAATTATGCACTTATTTAAATGACATTTTATTAATTAATTCAATTTTTCCAGAGTAGCACGGAAAAAAAGCTCTTCATAGAAGAAAAGATGTGCTTAGCTTTAAAAAAAATACATTATAATGTCTTACAAGAAGAAGAAATTAAAAATTGCATTTCTATTCTTTTTTTTTTACCTTTAAAGGCTAAGTCTCCTACACGAAATTTATTTTCTTGCATGACTTGGTAGGAAAGTAGAAGTATCACCTATCCATCATTAGCTTGGGGCTGTAAAAATAAAATAGCGCTGTTCTCAAGTAATGCTAAGAGAGAGAGAGAACAAAAAATCCAGCCCTCAAAATTACTTGGTTACGCATTTTTTAGGATTATTAAACGCAGTTTATATAGAAAAGAGATATAATTTTCCTTTCTCTCTCTATCTTTCTATCAAAAAGAAACTTTTTTTTTAAACGGTAGATAAATTCTTCGGAAAACCGAGTTAAGGTATATATGATCGGAGCCAAGATTTTGAAAAAGCGTATATAAATGAATAATGTTTTGATATTTAGTGTCACCTAAATTAGAATGTACATATAAATTTGTTTTAAATAATATTTTCAAAAAAAATTACTTAAATACAATTTTTTGGCAGAAAATGTAGAAAAAATGACATATTTTCAAAAAATTTTCTATTAGTGTTCATGTGTATCACTAGATGGCGTTACTAATGTTAACCTATGTGAATCATGCTTCCCCTATAGCCAGGGTGGGCATTAAGTCGATCGCGATCGACCGTTTGACTGCCAACACAATTTAGAGTGACCGCCTGAAGATTAGCCGTTAGTAATTGTATATCGAAATATTCAAGATTGGCTGACAGTACGCAGACTAAGTCTTCTACTGATTTTAATTACAAGAACTAACTTTAGATGAAAATGTTTTATTTTTTAATGTAGTTTGTGTGAATTGTGTGATAATAAATGCCTGATTAGATATTATTATATTCGTGGCTATTAGTATAATGTTTGTATTTTGCTTTTTGCTTTAAACGCGTTTTCAAAAAAGTGAGTTTCTCATTTTATTTACGTAGGTAAGTACGTATTCCATATTTATTAAGTTATAATAAATATTGTTGACTTTTTCCTTACCTCACCACCTTTACAACCCTGGGCAGTTGGCGCACTCTTGAATTTTTTCAAAGGGTGGTCCAGGGTCGAATGTCTAGCATTCTCATCTCCTACCCTAATATGCTGCCAAACATACACTCAAGAGCCAAAGCATTATGAACACCTTTCAATAACGAGTTGGCCCACGTTACGAGCGCAACACAGCTTCAACCCGCCTTGGCATGGATGCCACAAGTTATTGGTAGATGCCAGAGACAGATTGTACCAGATGTTTAAGCAACGGTCACGCAAATCCAAGATATTGCGAATAGGTGGTCTTTGAACTCTGAGCTGCCGTCTCATGATATCCCAAATGTGTTCTATCGGATTGAGATCCGGTGAGTTAGGTGGCCAGGATATTAACTGGAATTCAGCATCATGTTCCTGGAACCCCTCCAACACAATTTTAGCCTTGTGACACGGGGCGTTGTCCTGTTGGAACATTCCATTCCCAGATGGAAAAACAGAGGCCATGTAAGGGTGCAACTGGTTCGCAATGATGTTCAGATACCCTGTAGCATTCATTGTCTGCTCTACTACAACCACGAATCCCAGAGACGCCCAAGAGAACGTCCCTCAAAGCATAATACAGCCACCACCGGCCTTATATAACCTACTGTACATTGAGGGAGCAACTGTTCGCCTGGAAGACGGCGTATCCTGACACGGTTATCGGCGTGATGAATGACAAACCGTGATTCATCTGACCAGGCAACTCTCTCCCACTGATCCATGGACCAGTCGCGATGTTCCCGGGCCCAGCGCAGGTGTAGTTGGGGATGACGCTTGGTCAGCAAAGGCACACGAATGGGACGTTTGCTGCATAGCCCCATATCCAACAGTATCCGCTGAACAGTGTGCTCCGATTATATTCTAATTGGACCTGCATTGTATTGGGCTGTCAGCTGAGCCACTGCCTGGCTCCGGTTTTGCTTCACCATGCGAGATAGTCTCCGATGACCTTTTTCTTTGATAGCGCGTGGACATACAACACTATGTCGTCTACTGCTGGTTTCACCGTCATTCATCCACTTTGCATAAATACTAACTGTTGATCGCGAACAACCCGAGTCGTGCAGTTTCGGAAATACTTGTTCCGAGCCTTCGAGCCTTTACAATCTGCCCTCTATCAAAGTCGCTTAGATCCGCAGCCTTTCCCATCACACACAGAAGTAAGTGAAAGAATGATTCTTCACTCTCCAGCAGCAGTTAAATACCACTTCCACCTGATCACGTGCCTTCCACGTCATCCAGGCGAGTTCATTGCAAAATGTAGGGGTGGTCATAATGTTTGGCTCTTAAGTGTATATATATAAACTAGCCGTTACCCGCCCGCTTCGCTGGGTATTTCATGATGTTTTATAAATTTTTATATATATGTATAATCTATTGATATCTAAGTCCAAGCATTAAGAATTCAATTGTATTGAAAAATATACTTATACCTTTAACTGTCACCTGTTGATAAAAAAAAGGGGGCAGAACTCATCTAATTTGTAGTTTCTAAAAATCTCTAAAATTGAAGTATAGAATGATGTTTGCTCGTTCGTAACCCAAAAACCAAGTGGATTCCCGCAAAACCAAATTTCGTTGGATCTCTACTGCGTAAATTGAACATGCAAGCCAAATTTCAAGTCTAAATCAAACAGAAAAAAACAAAAGTTTTACTATCAATATCCCCGTAATCCCGTGTTGAGAGCCGTTTTCCAAAATAACCTCTCTTAGCGGATTTCAATTCAACAAAAGAAAAATGCAAAACAAATTTCATCATTGTAGCTCGAAAAAAGGATTTTTTTTGTGTCAATACGTCCCAGTAACCCCCCCCCCCCGCAGAACTTGATTTACTTAAAATACATTCTTAGTGCATCCCTATTCAACAAAAGAAACATGCTTAAAAAATTTCAAGTATATGGGTCTTACAATTAAAAACAGGAATTTTTTTCTGTAACTCCTCTTGACACCCCGCAATCATCCTTGGGGGTCAATTTTCGTTTTACTCTTTGTTAGAGGAATTATATTCCATGAAAGGAACATGCCTACCAATTTTCAAGCAGGATGATCAAATAGTTTAAAAATGGAAATATTTATCAATTACGCCTCTTAATCTCCAGAAATTAAACTTGGTAGTTGATATTCGCAAAACCCATTTTGTAGCGGTTCTCTACGAAAGGAATCTGCTTATCAAATTTCAAGACTGTACGTCTAATAGTTTAAAAATGGGAATAATTATCTATAACGCCACTTCGGTGTCTGTTTTCATAAAACCCATTTTGTAGGGGAATTGCGCTCTATGAAAGGAATCTGCTTAGCAAAATTTGAAGACTGTGCGTCCAATAAATGAAAAATGCAAAAAAAAAAAATTATCAATAACGCCCTTTGAACTTTCGCAACGCCACCTAGGAGTCAATTTTCGCAAAACACATTTTGTAGTGTATCTCTATCCTACGAGAGGAATCTGCTTACCGAATTTCAAGACTGTGCGTCTAATAGTTTAAAAATAGAAATAATTATTTATATCTGCCCTTAATTGAGCCCCCCGCAACACCCCTTGGGGCTCAATTTTCCCCAAACCCATTTTGTAGCGGGCATTTACTCCATGAAAGAAATATTCCTACCAATTTTCAAGCAGGTAGATCAAGTAGTTTAAAAACGAAAATATTTATCTCTTAAGCCCCTTAATCCCCCAACGCCACTTAGAGGTCTGTTTTCACAAAACCTTCTTATAGCTGATCTCTACTCTATGAAAGAAATCCATTTATCAAATATAAAGACTGTGCGTTTCATAGCTTAAAAATGGAAATAATTATCTATAACGCCCCTAAGTCTCGCAACGCCACTTGGGGGTAATTTTCACGAAACCCATTTTGTAGCGTATCTCTACCCTATGAGAGGAATCCGCTTACTAAATTTCAAGACTGTTCGTCTAATAACTTAAAAATCGGAATTTTTAACGCCCTTAAACCCCCCGCCCCCGCAACACCCTTTGGGGGTCAATTTTCCCAAAACCCATTTTGTAGCGGATATTTACTCCATGAAAGAAACATTCCTAGCAATTTTTAAGCAGGTAGCTGAAGTAGTTTAAAAATGGATATATTTATCTATTACGCCCCTTAATCCCCCGCAACGCCACTTAGAAGTCTGTTTTCACAAATCCCGTTTTGTAACTGATCATTATTCTACGAAAGGAATCTATTGAGATCAAATTTAAAGACAGTGCGTCAAATAGTTTAAAAATGGAAATAATTATCTATAACGCCCCCTAAGCCCCTGCAATGCCACTCGGGGGGTCGATTTTCACCAAACTCATTTTGTAGCGGATCTCTACTGTGTGAAAGTAATCTGCTTACCCAATTTCAAAATTGTACATTGAGTAGTTTAAACATGGAAACAATTATTTTTAACGCCTCTTAACACCCCGTAACGCCCCTTAGGTTTCGAATATCAGGAAATCCGTTCTTGGCTGATGTCTACTCTATGAAAGGAACATGTCTACCAAATTTCAAGTCTGTAGGTTGAATAGTTCCAGAGATATCGTGATTAGTCAGTCAGTCAGTCAGTCAGTGAGTCGCTTTTCTCCTTTATATATATAGATATATATATTGTTATATATATATATATATAATGTTTAATATATTATTGAATATGTAATTAGTATTAATTGATAAAAAGTTATTAACAACAAATACAAAATTAAATTTTACGTACTATATACATGAGATTATAATCGATCGAAAAAAATCATGGGGGTATGGAGGATGGACCCCCCCCCCTTTGTATGAGCCACTGATACAGTGTGGACCGACACATCTTGATAAAATTTGAAGTAGCCCGTACCCTGGAAAAACCAGCCCGCAATAAAAACAGTATAAAAACAAGGTAAAATAAGAGGTTTCATGTCCCATTCGCTCTGTGTCAGCGGGTTTGGATAATGGTATAAAACCAATAAAACGAGTTTAATATTTTCCTTTTAAGAAAAAAATGGTTCTATAATAACTATATTTTGCCCATATATAGCTAAGACTTCTGTATAAAGCCTGAACTAAGATTTTTGAAATATGTAGTTTAGACATGGATTCGTTAATATGTTGATATATATGAGAAGAGAAATTTTAACAAAAACTAGATATTTTTTCAGTTGATAGTAACTCTAAAAATAAAAAGAATTTTTCAAGCTCTATACCCAAATTTTACTTAGCTAGATTTCTCTTTGGGAGTACATAAAAAGTATCCAAAGAACTGTAGCTGTACGATCCATAGTTTAAAAGAAAAATACGGTAAAGGATGATGAATGAATGAGGATGTATGAAGGTTCCTGATGGGGTTCCGGCGCATATCCTTGCTCCTGTACGTGAAGGGTTGGATATTGCATACTCCGACCGCTGGATTGGGATATAGGGTTCCGGTTCTATGGCCACGACGATCGCCAAATCTTCCACTTATGGATTCCTTCTCCAAGGAGCCCTCTCAAGAGATCGGTTTTTCGAGAAGTAGTGGCTACACAAATGGTCTTAGTTGCTCATATGCATATTGCTTGTGCGGTGGGCAATGTGCTGCCTTGATATATGCACGCATCCATTCCACGGCGCTCTCAAACCTGCCTGGTATCTGCCTCTTTATATATTTGAAAATACTGCTGTTGTGGGGAGTACAGTACGCTGTTTTTTCCTTACTCCAGCTGTGACGTTATACTTCATTTTTTGCATTTTTGTCTTAAACTATGGATCGTGTACTGGTAAAGTTCTTCGGGCATTCTGTATGTACTTAGAACGAGGAATGTAGTTGTGCAGAGTTTGGAGGCTAGTTTCAGAATACCCTGTAGGGGCAAAGTATTATAATTAAAGAAACATTCTCTATAAAAGGAGAATGTTTGTATATATATCTAATGACTCTCTCTCCTATATATATATACAATATATATATATATATATTATATAAATTATTTTTTTAATTCTTTGGTACGAAACTAATATGATAATCTAAATCTTAATCTAATTGCTCACGTGCACCAATCACGACTCCCGTTAGAAAGGAGTCGTACGACCTTCACCGCCAGTTTAAAAACTCAGAGCGCTGGGTGCTCTCTCTCTTTGTTCTTTGTCTGCTCGTTAACAAAATGTCCTCGTCACTGCTGTTTATCGCTTCTGCTAAGTTTATGTTCTTGTATATTCATTAGTTATTCTAAATGAGCTTGAATGTCGTGTGTATCATAATTTCTCTATTTTTACCCAAAAAAATTGCATTTAAATAATCTTTTATTGTAAATATATTCTTAAAATAATTTTATGCTCATATTTCAATGCGTATGATACTAAATATCAAAAGAAAAAAATTATTCATTTTTTCTGATTTGCAAAAAATTACGGTTCTAAACGTCGTAAAATACCTTAAAATCTCATACACCATTTGCTCTCTTTTACGAGATCACAAGCGGATATTCTGCAGTAGAACAACTTCTCGGAGAACTCTATTTCTCGCACAATATAATACAGTTACACTCAAAAAGCGTGCCAATTACCAGGGATATCTTAAGGCCCTGGGCCCCTACACAAATGTAGGCCCCCTATGACCATTAAACTAGACAGTATGCAGCATACAATGTAAAGTACTCGTAGAAACAATAGCCCGAAACAAATGTGTATGACTTACAATCGCTCAAACCAGCTCAACCGACTGTCGCCTTTTGACTGAAAGAGTAATGATTGTGTTCGATGGTAGGCCTAGGCCTTATAAGGGCTGACATCTTCTCTCAGTCCCACCTACAGAAGTGGGGGGTAGGGAAGGATGACTAGACTTGTGGGTTAACCAATCAGATTGAACTCACAAATTACCAACACAATTCTAATAATTCTAATTAGAAGAAATGTTCCCAATCTGAGCAATAGAGTAAATAACGAGATGCGCGAATGATGAGAAGACTTTAAATATATATATATATATATATATATCGGTCCTCTTATATCAGGAATGTCAAACTCGCGGCCCAAGAGGAACATTTTTGATGCCCGGCCAATATATCCCTACAGAATAATACATAATAAAATTTTAAAAATCTCTCGAAATTGAAAATATAGCAGTAAAAAAGAGATGTCAGGATATAGACATTAATTTTTTATTATTCTTTTGCATATGTTCACTATAATGTATTATTCGACATAACCCTATGTTTATATAAATATTAATTTTTTTTTTTTTTTTTTTGCATTCCACCTAAAGTTACACCTTGTTTATTTGGCTCAAGTTAGCTTTTGAGTGTGACACACCTGTCATATATCAAATACACTGCCCTAAATATCTGAGCTTTAATTTAACTATGTGACTAATCGTCACTTTAATTCTTTCCGCTGTCTGAAATGCACTAAAATCGAATAATACAGTCGGTCGAAAAAATAGTCGAGCACCGTGACCCTTTCCAAAAATGATTGAAAATGGAAAACGACCTTTTTGGAAAGGAGGTCAGAATCGTGTCCCTTGGGGTGTGTTGATTGAAAATTTTTTCCTCTGAAAAAATATGGGGCGCGAGAACAAAAAAAGTTTCATCCTGGATGAGGGGACAAATGAAATGGAGACTTGTCCCGCTGGGCAACGACCCATGTCATGGAGGTAGGTCAGGGAGGGACAATGAGACTAGTCAAGCTGGGGGAAAGCAGCGACCTATAAAGTGTAGGCATTACAACGTTGGTATGTCGAGAAAAGACAGAGAATCATTCCAATAGGGGTGTTGTTGGAACATGGGAGGCGAGCCATCTCACGACGTTGCCCTCTTGGCGTGAGATGCGAACCCTCGTCTACGTGAGTGGACCCTCGTGTGACCAGGGTCCTGACAATTTAAGCAACATGCGTCTCATGTTCACATCAATCGACCTTTGCACCCGTATAGTATTGCGTTTCTCAGTACCCTCTTTCCAGGGGGAATAGAAAAATGACTGTGGGAAATAAAAATGTTGGGCTGCCAAGCGTGTACGGGACCCATGGTATAATGTCCGATCCATGTGACGGGCTGGAAATGTTTAAATTGTGTGATTCCCTTGTATCCGCGCTACGAGGAAACGGAGGAACCTCTGCATTTGAATCTATACGATAATAACATAGTGTATGTCGAGGAGGGAGCCGAGGAAAGAGATTTGATTCAAAGGGAAAAAGACGTGTTGAAAAAGGAACTTGACGAGTTGAAAATAAAAGAATATGAATGGAAAACAAAAGAATATTGAATGGAAAA